>CM031242.1:347188292-347190792 GCA_018340775.1 Taxus wallichiana var. yunnanensis
CCCTTTAACTTTAAATAAAGGGATCCTATCTAGTATTCATAGTTTGTCTCCATTTGGTACCGCTCACGCGGCCCGCACCGAAACAGTGCTTTACCCCTAGACGATCCAGTCAACCGCTGCGCCTCAACGCATTTCGGGGAGAACCAGCTAGCTCTGGGTTCGAGTGGCATTTCACCCCTAACCACGACTCATCCGCTGATTTTTCAACATCAGTCGGTTCGGACCTCTACTTAGCTTCACCCAAGCTTCATCCTGGTCATGGATAGATCACCCAGGTTCGGGTCCATAAGCAGTGACAATTTAGTTGCCCTATGAAGACTCGCTCTCGCTACGGCTCCGGTGGATTCCCTTAACCAAGCCACTGCCTAAAAGTCGCCGGCTCATTCTTCAACAGGCACGCGGTCAGATCTCCTCCCACTGCTTGGGAGCTTACGGTTTCATATTCTATTTCAATCCCCGCTGGGGGTTCTTTTCACCTTTCCCTCACGGTACTACTTCGCTATCGGTCACCCAGGAGTATTTAGCCTTGCAAGGTGGTCCTTGCTGATTCACAAGGGATTCCACGTGCCCCATGCTACTCGGGTTAGAGCGTAAGCTGTCTGGAAGCTTTTGACTACTGGACTTTCACCATCTAGGGTGCGGTATTCCACCGACCGCTTCGTCTAGCAGCACGACGCTTACATTGCTCTCCCACAACCCCGTTTTTAACGGTTTAGGCTGATCCCATTTCGCTCGCCGCTACTACGGGAATCGCTTTTGCTTTCTCTTCCTCTGGCTACTAAGATGTTTCAGTTCGCCAGGTTGTCCCTTGTCTGCCCATGGATTCGGCAGCAGTTAAAAAGGTTAACCTATTCGGGAATCTACGGATCTATGCTCAATTTCCACTCCCCGAAGCATTTCGTCGCTTACCACGCCCTTCTTCGTCTCTGGGTGCCTAGGTATCCACCGTAAGCCCTTCCATTTTTTGAACCTTGCCGTTCAAGGCTGTGCCATCCTAAGGTGCTGAAAAAACAAGGAAAGCACCTTAGCAACGTCCATGAATGGGAAATCATAATGGATTAAAACTGACTCGGCATAGTAAGTCATTCTAATTTTAGAATTAATATGCCATTTCAACTTCTTCTAGCATTGCATTGAAGAAGTATCAATGACTGGAGGGAGATAAGTGTAATCGAACCACTGACATCCGCCACAAGATAAACCACTGTCTATTAGTTGCCTCCCCGATAGATTTTATCTATAGAGATAGAAGCCAACAATAGATAATAAGCTCCCCCACGAACACAGCTCACAATAAAGAGCAACTGCTCCCCAGTTGGGTTGGAATCCCTATTCCATATATTAGGGAAGTTATGGATTTTCAATTTTAATTTTTTTTTAACCCGACTCAAAATCTGGTTTATCGAGAATAAAGTAGCCATTCTTGGCTACCGGGGAACGCCCAGATTCAACGAATGAATATAAAAAATTCGTTGGAGGAATTTTTTATTCCTGGTTCTAATTCTAACAGAAGGAGTACGCCATGCTACTGTGCCTTGGAGATCCACATCTCTGGATCAGGCGTTGATGATCACATTGAATTTGAATGAACTATCAAATGTGGCTGATAGCCTTCACAGCCCAGCCACAACAATTAACAATTATCAGGGGCGCGCTCTACCACTAAGCTAAAGAGCTTAGTATGGGCCTCCTAGTAGGAAGAAGGAGGCCCTCCAAAAGCAAGAGAAAACATAAACAACATCTGACTTACTTGCCTATTTTATACTTTTTTAATTTTATACTTTTTTATACTTCTATTACATGTTGTCTGGGGGTGAAACCCTTTTAAATTTCTACTTTTTTGTTTTAAATTTCGAAACAAAAAGGGTCTCATTTATACTTAATTTAGTATATATGCCCCCCAGTGGGGGGGAGTGGGGGGGGGTGGGGGCTACTTTTGTAGTGTAGTTGACCTATCTATTCGGGCAAAAGTGTCATTTGCATGCAAGCTTATTTTATTATTGTTATTAGTAACAATAACACTAGCTTTGTTACTTTGTTAGGGGATTAATCAATTAGTAACAATACAAATAATTGCTGTAAAAGGGGATTAATCTTACAGTTTTACTAGGAAAAAATATATATAAACTATATACAATAATATAGTATGTATAAAACACATTATACTTAATGAATTATAAGTATAAATGAACTCTATTATTGTATATAGTATGTTAATTGTTAATCTACATAATATAAAACTGAATGAATTAATCTTATAGATTATATTTTGAATGAATTAATCTTATAGATTATATTTTAGTTTTACTAGGAAAAAATATATATATAAACTATATACAATAATATAGTATGTATGAAACATATTATACTTAATGAATTATAAGTATAAATGAACTCTATTATTGTATATAGTATGTTAATTGTTAATCTACATAATATAAAACTGAATGAATTAATCTTATAGTTATATTTTAGTTTTACTAGGAAAAAATATATATAT
>CM031242.1:347811421-348024308 GCA_018340775.1 Taxus wallichiana var. yunnanensis
AAAATATTGAATGATGAATGTGTAAGGGTGATGAGGTCCATTTGTGATGTATACCCTTAACATTCTAGTATGGACCATGTGACTAGAGTGTGTCATCAGGTAGTGAGTGTAGTGCGTAGAAGAGAATATGCAAAATGTGTAATGTGTGTAGTAGGGTGTATGGTATGTAATGTAAGATGTGTAAATGACCTAAGATGTGTAGATGCATAGTATATGTAAGATGCAAGATGTAATATGTAAGGTGTAGGATGTAAAATGTAAGATGACATGTATGATGTGTGAAAATGCACAATATGTAGTGGCTATGGTGTAGTATGTGAGGCATGAGTAGAATGTGTATGATGTATGTAGGACAAGATGTAGGATGAAAAGTGTAGAATGTATGAAGACATGTAATGTCTATAGTGTAGTGTGTGGGGTTCATGTGTAGAGAATTCCCTCAACAATCAAGTGTGAACCGAAGCACAAGAGTGTGTCATCGGGTAGTGAGTGCAGTAGGTAGAAGAGAATGTGCAAAATGTGTAATGTGTGTAATAGGGTGTATGGTGTGTAATGTAATATGCGTAGATGACCTAAGATGTGCAGATGCATAGTAGATGTAAGATGTAAGATGTAATATGTAAGGTGCAAAGATGTAAAAATTAACGTTAACGTGTATGATGTGTGAAAAAGATGCACAACAGGTAATGGCCATGGTGTAGTGTTTGAAGTGTGTGTAGAATATATATGGTGTATGTAGGAAGATGAGAAATGTGTATAGCCTATAATGTAGTGTGTAATGTGTAGATGATGTAGGATCGTGTGATGATATGCAGTGCCTAAGGTGTAGTGACTACTGTGCAGTGTGTGGGGTTCATGTGTGGAGAATTTCCTCAACGGTCAAGTGTGAACCGAAACACAACAAGAGTGTGTCATCGTGTAATGTCGATGTTAGTATGTGTGATGAATGTAAAAGATTCAATGTGATATGTTTAAGATGGAAGATAATTGATGGTGCTATAAGATGAGGGAGTAAGTATGATGCCCCCGCAAGTGTGTGGTGATGAGTGTGTTAGATGATGAATGTATTTGGTGATAAGTGATGAGAGATTGTATTGTATGCGTGAATAACTGTAGATGGTGATAAATGTATGTAGGAATGTAATGTGTTGATACAAAATGGTGTTCTTATTATAGGATATCCCTCAAAAATCATGTAAGAACCAGAAGAACACGAGTGTGTCATTAAGAGGTAAGGTGACAAGATTCACCTACCAAAGACCAAGTTTGTGTGAAGCGGTGGAAGCATGTGTGGAAATAGTAACAAAAAGACCATGTAATGGTGGTAGAAATGTGTCTTGACCATTGGTAGAAGGAATAGTTGCTTTGAAAAAATGAATTGGAAATGAAAGTGGAGTAGGATGTGGAGGAACCTTGAATGGTGGTAGATTTGGTGGTATTGATGATGTTGTAGAAGACTTGATAGGAGAAGGTGGATTGATTTTGAGAGGTGGTTACAAAATTTGAATTGGTGATGCCATAGATGACTTGAGAGGAGGAGGTGTTATATTTATTTTGAGAGGTGGTTGCTTAGGTAGTGCTTGAATTTCCATAGAACAACCATTAGAAGTGATGGTGTGGTGCTCATTATACATAGATGAAAAAAGTTTAAGAAACCATTGAGATGTAGCATTTGTAGATAGGCATGCAAAAAAATATTGTGCAATGAATGAGATAAATCCTTGACACTCAAGATGTTTTCTTTTCATTGTAAAGTGTAGCAATCATTGTCATTATGTCTATTGATTCGATGATAATTACAATATGGACAACCTTGATATTTTTCTAGTCGATAAGGATGATAGTAATGAGTAGGTAGTAAAGTGATTAATTGATGAGTAAGGAACTCAGTAAGAATGCCATGTTACTTAACATTACGATAAAAGGTGAGAGGCTCTAGTAATGGTATGACTTGAGGCTCATTGATATGAGCACATGTAGTAGACATAAAATGAAGATGAGATGTAGAAGGAGAAAAAACATGAGCTTGAGAAGCATCCTTAAGATGTTGGATTTCATATTTGAGAGATGTAATCATGGATTCCATAGCCTTAAATTTGTCTTGAAATAAATAATGTAAAGCTTTAATTGAATCCAACATGGGTTGATTATATGGAGGATCATGAAGACTAGGGTCATCAAATAAACGATAAAAATAGCACTTGATGCAAGAGGCATATCTTGAGGAATATACATGGTGCCTAAGTTATTTTTAGAACAACCGGCAATTGGGATGCATCTTAAGTAAATCAGAAAAATAAATTTGAGGAATTTGACAACCCATGATAGAGGAAAGATGAGGATCCTAAGCTTGAAATAAGTCGGGTTCACCAAAATGATTAAACTAAAATAGAATATTTTAGTGTAATATAATGCTATAGAGAAGTAAAATAATTGAATAAATGAAGTAATAAAATATTGAAATAGTACCCAAACAATCTAAGAAATGAAATATAAAACCCTAATGTGAAAAGAGGGTTAGGAGAGCCTTAGCTGATTCGAATTTGTCGTGGGACTATTTCATAATGGAGACCAGATGAATAAGAGGAGGAATCATTCATAAGAGCATGAGAAAATGCAAATATGGAGGATTTTACTAGATCGGGTGCCTAGGGAAGGATAGGGGTGCCTGTGGGTACCTTGGTATGAGATATGGGCACCTTGGTAGGTGGAAATGACTGGAAAATATCCTCCGAGGTGTCACCGAGTCCTTTCTTGTCTTCTCTTCCTATCGCGTGAATGTCACTGTGTGATCGCCGAAGCACCGTAATCTTGTAATGAAGAATCACTTGCAAAACCCCAAGAAAAGCATCAAAACCTAAAAAAGAAAGATGCATATGAAGGGGTTGGGATGTCCTCAATTTCCAAATTGATGGAATTATCACTGAGCATTGCAATACATCTTAGATCCAATGTAGTTCTAGGTGCGTGTGTGTAGAATTGTGCCCTAGGTGATCTTGTGCCAGTCACACTTTTTGAAGTAGTGAGCAAGTAACTAGATGTAGAATGTAGTAAATGTGTGCATGGAAACAATAGACTCCCATCCTATGAAGTGTGATGTAGATGAACCAGCCGCGTGTGTCTTGTTATGGAGCTAGATGAATGTAAATGTATCTATAGATGTCTTTGATGGATGTAACATTATGTGGTGATCATAAGTGCTTAGTGTTTGGCCCCTCATCATGGTCACATAACTTTATATTTATATGGTTTGCTTTAATTTCATAAATAACCCCGAAAAGGTTGACCACCAAAAATATAAGAAGATCAAATGGATAGAAAGTTACCAAAAAGTGAGAGGAAAGTACAAAAGAGGATCAGGTGCCTAGGGTGCCTCGAGTCTCCTGGTTGGGTGCCCCAATCAAAAATAGGAAAATGTAGTATGAAAGTATAGACTGGGAAAGTACGGGTTTAAGATCTAAAATAACAACATAAAGTAATGAAAATGGCCAAAGACATGGGTTAATTATTAATATTTTCACTTAAGAACCAAATAAATAGTAGTATGAGACCAGGACTAAATAATGACCCAAAGTACATGATTTTATGTCTACACTACTTCATATCAGGTGCTCAACCACTCCAACAACCAGAATTTAATTTTGAATGACATCATCCTCATGTATGAGTGATTTTATGGTGTGTGATTAGAGTAATGTTAGGCCCCCAAATATGGCCTACGAATAAATGGAAATCAAGTGCTTGGTGTTAACAAGATGGTTGGGTTCATTGATCACTAGATGTGATCGTTTCCCTCTTCCTCTCTCTAAAAATTTTCTATATATGTAAGTGTAAAAGCACATAGAAAGGGTTGGATTTTTCCACTATGTCTAAGATCTCTTCCCTTTTAATATCAAAGCTTTTTCTTATAGACCTTTATAATGCACCTATGAATTTTTCATGCACTTTGACTCTATATGATTGTAAATGGATGAGTTCTTGCTATTATATGCAAGTGTGATATCTTTCCTTGAATGCATTAGTGTTTAATGTGAATATTCCAATCCTCTTTCTCGTCTTCAGTCTTGGCTGGTAATTTCTTCCAAATTTATATGTACTTTATATTGGATCTTCACATGTATTTTTATATCTTTGTCCCTTGATCCATGATTAAACCATACTCTAGTTTGGTGTATCACCTCTCTTTCATTTTATCATTTATCTCTCTTAACCCTGGTCCCTTAGAATACTTAGGATAGGATTAGATAGCTATAACATAGTTTTGGTTAGTTATAGTGAACTAGGGTAGAAGGAGTGAACCATCCCTAGATATTAACCTAAAAGGCACAATTTTACCATAGTTTGGAGGTTTTTTCATGTTTCATTGAGGTGTTGAGATTTTTCTCAACAAAGGATGTAATCTCAAGTGAATTTTTTTGGCACACTTGGTGGGAGATTTTGAGTCACTTATAGTTCACTTTTGGTCATTTTTCCATAAGATTGGTGTGTGTCTTAGTGTATTTCATCCTTTGGAGGAATTTTTATACACATATGATAACCCCCAAGTTCAGATATATTGGTTTTGAATCCTTCCAAAGTATCCATTTTCATGATAATTATACAAACAAGAAAAAGTATAGCAAGATGAAAATATTTTTAATATCTCGTAGCTCTCACTAAGAAGAAGAATAAGAAGAGAAAGATTATTCTAGAGGTCTCTATCACCTCCCTAGCAGAATCCTTTCAATCCCTCCTCTTTATAGACCTTTTTTGTTTTAGGAATATAAGGCCCATTCCTTTCATGGCGCATCAAAGAAATTTACCCTTTTTAACCTTTAATGGAGGTATTTATTTATCCCTGTGGCTCATAATGATGTTATAGTTGTTTATTTAAAGGATATTCCATTTTTTATTGGTGAAAATATTACTACCCCCATAGAACATATCCAAGATGTTACAAATGTATGTTCATTCCACTCTTTAACTAATGATGATGTATATGTTAGACTTGTAGCTTCTTCTATTAAAGGACAAACACCGAAATGGTATACAAGTCTACGACCTACTTCAATCCATTGATGGGATGATCTTGGAGAAGCATGTACCGATCAATTTTAAGTAAAGGTAGATAATATTTACCTATTAGAACAACTGATAGCTATCAAGAGATATCCTAATGAGCTTATGAAGTATTTTAACATCAAACTTCATAATATTTGGGACATAATTCTAGCTTCTTTGAGGCCAACCCCACATGGTGATTTTTTTGTATTTCTTAAGATCTATTAACTTTGATATTGTAGTAATGATTCAATCTATGGGAGATACAACATTACCTAATGCATATGCAATAGCCATTAGGGTTGAAAATTTCTTAATCTAAGGTAGCAAAATAGCTCCTAGGTTTCATACACCTATATTCCTAGAGTTGCTTTAAAATATTCATCTTTCTCTTGCACCTATCATAGATCCAAATTATCCATCATCTGCCTCCACATATTACTCCTCCCAAAAGAAATATGATAATGATGACCTTAGAGCCTTGGTAAAAAAATCTATCTAATGAAATTGTCTCCTTAAGAGGAAATAGGTTTAGACACCTAAGATTTACCCTAGTTTTAATCAAGGGTAATATTCAATTCAAATGTTTAATCAAGGTTATCAAAAATAAACATCTCAATATCCAAATCAGATATATGGCCAAAATAGGTAAATAAGTAGGTTCCAAGGCTAAAATTCAAATCTACCTCTTCAAATAGTTCCTCATACACAAACTTCTTATCACTGCTAATGCTAGAAAATATCTTGTTCTAGTGTAGAATAATTTAACACAAGAAATTTTAGTGGTGTTTTCCATATATTCAATCACATAATCGAGCACTTGAGTGAATGGTGTAAAAGTACAAACCCTCATGGTACAAAATTATTTCAATCAAGTAATAATCGTAGAAAGAAATGAAAAAGGCCAATGTGGAAATCATACAAGAAGCCACTACAAAATCAGATCTCATGTTCTGTAATCCCAATATTTTTGTGGTTAATCAAATCACATAAAACTTTAATATACTACATCTTCATGCCGTGGATAATACAATGCCAAAGAAGTGAAAATTGGGATTTTTGATCCATCCCCCATGTGTGTAGTCCACCTCTCAAAGGAAAATAATCCATGGAAACAATAAGAAGAACTAAATGGTTATGTCATCCTGGATATAAAATAAGAGGTATAAAGAAAGTCCACCATCCAAAGTACAAATTGCATCGGTTGAGAAAACAAGAAGATAATCCTCCGCACCCTAGATGCATAAATGAGCGTATCCATTTGAATTTTTTTATCAAATTAAGAAGACAAATCTAAATGTGACAATGTGGGATGAATTTTTTATACCATCTCAGAAGGATCTCCCATGAGAATACTTGAAGCAATTATCACAATTTGAACTAGTTATGCGAAATTCAAATTCGTAGTTAATCCTGCAACCAAAATATGAATAGGTAAGTAAATTCATGAAACGTATAAATTTTTTAATGTATTTGATTGTGGGAAAACAACTAATACATAATTTAATGATAGATTCATGTAATATTACTTTTTTAATGCCCCCAAAAACAAACATTGTAGGAATTGAATATAACCCAACTTATAAGGGAGTTTTATAACTTGAAGTATCAACTATAAAAATATTAGGAGTTATAAAATATATTGATTTGACCCTTTATGTTTTTCCTATCTTAACCATCACTCAAGATCTATCATTCAGTGATTTATGCCCTTTATTTTCCATTTGTTTATCAAGATATTTCACAGCCAAAGTGGGTGGGGATTTGTCTTCTAATATGCCTCACATTCTTGTAGGAACCAGATATGGCACAAGATTTACCATAAGAGATGAGCCAATTCCCTTTAACCATGTTGATTCTTCTCATCCTTCTCCCCTCAATCTAATTGCATGATAGAAGAAGAGGAAGAAAATGAATTAGTATTAGTACAATAGTCTATTCCTCTTTGTCAAGATCAATATTTAATTAGATGAATGGGCCAAGGAGCATTATGAATTTGATCCTCATGAAAAAACTTTAAAAACTTGTTTGGGTAATTATTGTATCCATGAAGAAGAGTTCATAGCTTCAATGCCACATAAAGAATACGAAGCTTATGGTTTATAGAAAATGTTATTTGATGGCTTTAGAAGTAGAAATGGGGTTGGGGCAAGTGTAGTTATAGTTTCTCTAGTGGGAAATAAATTCTTCTTCACATATATATTGTAGTTTGCATGCTCTAACAACATAGAAGAATATGAAGCCTTAATTCATGTTTGTTATTGGTAGAAAAAGAGGCATAATAAGGCTATGAAAGTTTTGGTAACAATGATCTAGTTATTCGTCACATCAAAGGAAGGTGTTTTGCGCTAAGAATAAGATACTAAAATATTATAGACACAAATTCTGGGACCTCATGGAAATTTTTGACGCTATCAACTTATAAATGGTGCTATAAAATTTAAACACGTAAGAATATCGGATGGCGCAGTTGTTAGATCACAATTTTATCCAGTTGATAACCTTATTCAAGGTAACAAGCAACATGTTAATATGGTAGTAATTTCATCAATTCTATATAATGAGGTCAAGTGGTAGGTATTTGAAATTGATGAACATTTGTGGGGGTTCTATCCTAGAAAATGGAAGGGGTGCATACCTATATCAATAGGGGTCGGGCATATTTAGAGTATCTACCAAAATAGGATCCTCCCTAATAGTATCGATATTAAATAGCATATGGATGTGATGTCATATATATAAGGTAATTTTCCAATTCATCCAAAATTAGGTAGAATTTTCATGAGACTAGTAACCTAAAATGAAAGAAATATTTGATGAGTAGATCAAACAATTGACGAAAAATAATTTTCCCATAGGTCTGGTCACACTATATGATGTATTCATCCATGATGATGTGTTTAAAGGGGAAAAGAAGAACATAACAATAAAGGAATAAGAATACCAACTAGTCACCATTATGTAAGACAAAGATTTGTTTCTTGGGAAGGTATGTGATGAATCTAAGAAGAAAGTTTTCATTTTATTGTGTCAAAATCATAGTGTTATTTTTTTCATGGAGCCATGAATATATTAAAGGATTTGATCTAAATATTTCTCAACATCTTATAGATCTTGAACCCAATTCCAAAATAATCAGACAAAAGCAAAGGCTTATCAATCCTAAAATAGATCCCCTCATAGAAAAGAATTATCCAAACTCATAGAATCCAAAATCATACACCCCATCAACTATTCATATTGGGTGGCTAAATTGGACCCTGTTAGGAAGAATAATATATAAATCAGGCTATGTGTGGATTTTAGAGACTTAAATAGAGCTTCCCTCAACGATCATTATCCGTTGTGTTCCATGGAAAAAAATTACAAATAGTGGCAGGGGATGGAAGGTTTTATATTTTAGATGGTTATTATGTATTTAACCAAATCAAAGTCAAGGAGGATCAACATAAGACAACCTTCACAACCAAATGGGGGACATATTCCTATAAAAAGATGTCATTTAGATTAACTAATGTTGGTGTTACCTTTCAAAGGCCATGGATATTGCATTCAAGGGTTATATTAAAAAAATTATTCTCATTTACTTGGATGATATCATAGTTTTCTCAAGAGCAGGTGAAGATCATATAAAACATCTTGAGAAAGTGTTTGAAAGGTGTAGGGAGTTTGGAGTATCACTCAATCCAAAGAAGTACATCTTTGTCATTTTTTGCAGGATAACTTCACGGGTAATTTTGTCTCAAAAGAAGGTATTTATATCAACCTAGAAATGATCTCATCCATTATTTCTCTCTCATCATGAGCACACAATAAGTAATACAATATTTCCTTGGAAATATTAATTTTGTTAGGAAGTTCATTCCTAACTTTTCAGGACTTGTCAAGCCTATCACCTTAAATATAAGGAAGGATGTAGATTTTAATTGGAATAAGGAGGGAAAGGAAAGCTTTATCAAGATCAAACAAGAAATTTCTCAAGAATCCACTCTAATCAACCTAGATTATTCACTTTAATTCATTCCCTATGTCATTAGAGGTAAAGCTAGTATTTTCATGGTGATAACACATCAAAATGATGAAGGTTCAGAATAACTAGTATCTTTCTTTAGTCATACATTAAAATACTATGAGTTAATATATATCCACTGGAGAAACAAGTTTTTTCCATCACGAGATATATTAAGAAATTCAAATTTATGCTCGATACTAACTACATAAGGGTATTGGTCTCACATCCCAAGTGTGAGAGACTTCATTATGGGAGTTGATATCAGTGAAAATAGATTTGGATGGGTGAAATGAATCATGGAGTATGATGTCACTATAAAGGCCATGACGCTGGTTCAAGGTAGAGGATTGTATGAAAAACTGGATTTTGATGTTGAAAATGATCAAGAAGCATCTTATGTCTTAGAGGAAGAGTAGAAACAATATAAAATAGGTCCTCTTAATGGCAATGGTGGGATAAGTGATATGGCTAGATTCTTGTCTAGTGGTGAAATTTCCCTTGGTTTGAGAAAATATAAAAGGTGGAATTTGAGATTGCAGTCCATTCCTTGTGCATTAATGGGTGGAGTCATTTTTGGAAGAATTTCGATGAAGTGTTACTAACGTTCATTGAATTTGAGAAAGTGAACAAGGTTTTGGTAGAATTCTGTGAAATGGCTTCTCTACGGTAGAATTTTCTTAACAAGGGCCACAAAAATCAAAATATTAAAAGAAGGATGTTATTGGCCAAAATTATATATGGATTCACATTAACGAGTTAGAAAATTCAAGGAGTTTTCTCTTTTCACCGGTAAGAATAAAATGACAGCCCTCCCACTTTATCCAATTCTAGTGAATGAATTTTTTTCTCAATGGGGAAATGATTTTATTGGTATGATCAATCTAGTATCAAGTGTAGGTCGTACATGGGTTGTGATAGTAGCTGATTACTTTACTAGGTTGATAGAGGTTTTGAAACTCAAGGAAGTAACTAAATCAACCATCATGGAATTCTTGTTTGATATTGTAGCAAGGTTTGGGGTCCCCAAACTATCATTTATTATAATGCTAAGGCATTATTACGCTATAAATTTTTTGATTGGTCCCTCAAGCATGGTATCTACCTAAAAATTTCTCTCAATTATTACCCTAAAGGTAATGGCCTAGTTGAGTCTACCAACAAGAATTTGAGAAGAATAATGAAGCAAATAATGGAGTTGAATCAAAGGAAGTGGCATACAAAGATAAAAAATACTCTTTGGGATGACATAATCACATATAAAAGAGTAATAGGTACTTCTCCTTTATTCTTGTATATGGTAGAGAGGACAATATTTAATTATCTCTTGAATTTACTTTATTGGAGTTAGCTTGTTAGCTAGAATTAGAAGGTGAAAATGAAAGAAAAGTTCCAATAACTGAGTTGGTCGAATTTAAAGAAGTGAGGAAATATTCCTTGATCAAGTTAGAAGAACATCAAAGATCAACTAAAAAAGGTTTGATAATAAATCTCAAGCATAAATTTTCAAAATAGGGGATCTAGTTCTAAAATGGGACGTAGAAAAAGCTAAACCATGGTGGAACTCTAAGTTTTATGCACTTTGGAGTGGGCCATATATCATCACTACATGTAAGTAGAATAACTCTTTGGAGTTTTATAATCTTTATGGGGAGGCATTTCAAATCCAAGTCAATGGGATTTATCTCAAACCTTCTCATTGAGTTTGTTTGGTTGCATCTTGTAAATAAGTTGTTATTTGTTTCATTCTCTTTTCCTATTGTTGTTGGAGGGTCCTCATGCTATGTGTTGTGATAAATGATTGAGTGTCTTTTACCTTGATCCTTATCATGATATATTTAGTAAGTGATTTGTGGCACAAGTGTTGTTGGTTCTGTTTACATTCCATAGGTTAGAGAGGTCAAAAAGAAAAGTTTAAATATCACGCCAAAATTTGAGAAGCCACATAATGAAGAGGAAAGACATTAGAAATTCGTAGAGAAGATAACAATTTTGTTGTAGGGCCATTTTAAAGTTATATGTTGACTCCATGCCTAATGGATATGCAGGACTACCGATCAATTCATCTAGAAGGAATATGTTCTATGAAATTATTCAAATTGTTACCCAAAATAACACCCATGTTATTCGAACAACTTCATTCAAGTTGTAGACTTATGCGGCTTTATGGAATATACCCTCACAACAAATAATTTTTGTTCCATGGAAAATGAAAATACAATGTTCCACAAAGTTTGTAAAGTACGCATAACAAAATAACATGACCATGGAAATATATGCCATGAAACATATTAAAAGGACCATGTAAGACTCTACATGAAGGAAAATGAAGCACATGAGTGATAGATAAATTCACAAAGAAATAGGCGCTTAGTTGACATGACAAAAGAATGAATTAAATTCAAAAGTTTTTGGCATTACGAAAATTTAAAATTCAATGTAACAAAGAATATGTGAAACAAAGGAGATGTCGGGAAGGATAAGAATCCGTGAAATGAAGAATACTCCATAGAATGAGGAACGATGAAGTTATAGATGAGGGAGAGTAATTGTGTAGCTAAGGGTTGTTTGCAAATCAGGGAAGAGATCAAACTAAAGACATGAGGTATATAAGGTTTTCCAACTACACATAAATCTATAGAAGATGATAGAAAAGTAGAAAATAATAAAAACTTCGTAGAACTATATAAAGCCATGCCTAATTTAGATGAGGTGCTCAATCACTAAAATAACTAGAATTAAGTTTTGAATGACATCATCCTTCTACACTATTGATTTGATGGTGTGTGATTGGAACAATGTTAGATGCTCATACCGGCTTGTAAAATAAATTACAATTGGTCCCTGGTGTTGGTAGGGTGGTGGATTCATTGATTTCTAGACGTGATCTTTTCCCTCTTCCTCTCTCTAATAATTTCTCTCTCTCTCTCTCTCTATATATATATATGTGTGTGTGTGTGTGTGTGTGTGTGTGTGTGTGTGTGTGTGTGTGTGTGTGTGTGTGTGTGTGTGTGAAAGAACATACAAAGGGTTGGATTATTTTACTAAGTCTAATAGATTTTCCCTTTTAAGCTCTAATATTTTCCTCACAGACCTCTCTAATGCAATTTTGGAGTTTTCATATGCTTCACCTCTATATGATTTTAAGTGGATGCTTTCTTGATAATATATACCAATGTGATATATTTCCTTAAAAGTGTTAGTGTTTAATGTAAATATTTCAATCCTCTTGTTGTTCTTCAATATCATTTGTTTATTTCTTCTAAAATTATGTGTGTATTATTTTTCATATTCGTATGTATTATTATATGTGTCCCTGGAGCTAGA
This sequence comes from Taxus wallichiana var. yunnanensis, assembly GCA_018340775.1. Lineage (NCBI taxonomy): Eukaryota > Viridiplantae > Streptophyta > Pinopsida > Cupressales > Taxaceae > Taxus > Taxus wallichiana. The sequence goes on from CM031242.1 coordinate 347,823,798, forward strand.
ATCAAACCCTATTCTATTTGAGTGCATCACCTTTCTTTATTTTTATCATTCCTCTCTCTAAACCATGGTGTTGGCTGGTTAATCACATGATCTAGGTATAATGAGTTAGCCTTCTATGGAGATTAACCTCAAAAGGTGCCATCATCCCACACTTTCCATGTTTCACTGAGGTTATGAGCTTGGTCTCAAGAAAGGGTGCAATCTCATGTGACAACAACTACACCATGCATATCATGTATATAAGGATAGTCTAGGAGTATGTTGTAACTCAAATTATTAGGAATAACATAAAGAGTGTATCAATAGTGTGTTTATCCATGATAATAGGTAAGGTATTTTTCTGAAGTACCTAGCACAAGATATTGTCAAATCCATGAATATGCATGGTGGAAGGATTATTATTTATAGCAGAAAGACATAATTGATTTAAAAGGATATGTTAAAATTTTTAAGGCCCAACCAGTTATCAATAAGGGCATGCTTAACCAAAATATGATGTAATTTAACTTGAACATACAACAAAATGTCACTATTAATGACATCTTATGATGGAATTTTATCGGGTATAAAGGATATAGATTCTTAAGAGAAATTCAAAGTAAGGAAAATAGAGCCCATATATTAAAAATTATATTAAAGTGATTTTTAATTTTTTTATGATCCTTGAAACAAGATTGTCACGTGAATAAAAATGTGAAAGATGTCTCTAAGATATATAGTGGGATCATGTGAATTAGTCATGATAGACATTATACTATATAATATTCCATATGTAGAGAAAATACGTAAAATTAGGATAAAGAAAACCATATGGATACTATGGATTGAGCAATAGTTTTGATTCAAGATTTAGGTTCACCAATTTTTACACCCTAATTAAATGTTTGTTATGGGAGTGCCCAACAATATAAAGGATTTGAGGGTTTTTACTAGGGATTTTTATAATTAACCCACTTTTAACATTAACAATTCACAACCATAGTAATGCATCAAATATTAAAACAATCAAATATATAATAAGTAATAACTCAAATATATAAGAGGATAAGAATAATTAGTTATATAGGTTAGAACATAGAGGATATAGATGTCAAAATTAGTGAAACAAGCATATTAGAGACTTGAAATTATTTTGTGCAAATTCTGTGACTATAATATAGAAAGGTTGGGACCATACAACTATTAGATAGTCCATACTAGAACTATGCGGTCTTGACCTATATCTATATGATCTTGGACACTTAAGTGGTCTAGGTATGGAATGTTTTGTGTTCTTTTCTTACCTATAAATGACATTTGTTATATGGTGTTTTTTATCCCATAGATTTAGGATGACTTTTAATCTCTTGTAACAATGTAGAAACCATAGAAACCTATAAATATATTCATTAGAGTATTAGCAATCCAAAATAGAAAAAATATATGTGTGATGAGGTTGAATACCCTTCATGGTCAAAATTCCCGATAACTTACAAATTTATGAGCCCCCTAAATGTTTTTCAATAGATATTCAGAAATTTGGGTAACATGGGATGATATCGTAAGTTTGGAACTTAGTAAGAAAGATAAACCTCCGAGATAGAGTCCGTTCCTCTACCTAAATCTAGTGCTAAAACTACTCCTAAAGATGGAAACATAACTATCTACTCCTAACCTAAACATTCCAAGGGACCAGGGAGAGATAAATGCAAGAAATGTAAATCCTAAGCTAAAGGAGTGGTGATAGAACCAAAGAGAAGGAAGGTTGATCACTCTCCATGAGGGGAAGGAAAGGGAGAAGACATCGGTGAAGAGGGGCGATAGACGTGCCATAGGCCAAAACCATGAGGATTCACCCTCCTTATATCCATGATACATGAAAATGGGAAACCTACAAGTTAGAAATGCACATAACATGCCAAAGAAGGAACAAAAGGGAAAGAATGCATAAAACGTGAGAATAGGGTAGAGAAAATCAACAACACTCAATTTTTTTGCTTAAATGATGCAGACAAGATTACAACAATGACATAAGGAAAAAAACACTATAGAGACCAAGTTCTAGGGCCAAAATTTGTGGGAAGTCAGCCACCATTTTATCTTGGCCCCATTACAATAAAAAGAAATATTTTCTAAAAAATTACAAGTTCTAGATTTAAAGAGAAATGAGAAGGAGAAGTGAGAAGGAGAGAGGTGCAAAAATGTTGGATTCAACCACCAAGGACAAATCATCATTGATTCTTTGCAAGAAGGTGTGGCCACCGACATGGATTTTATTGCACACCATCAGATTTTGTAGGTCATAGAGAATGGTGCCCATACTTCATTAATTTTGGTCAGTGGAGTGGTTGACATTTATTTTTTCAAAAAGGTACGACTTATGTTCCTCCAAAGTGGATTTTCCTTATTATGCAGCTTTACATGTTTTATGGCTTTCACCACATCTCTAAAAATTCCCCAACTTTGTATTTTGATGTAATTTATATGCCACAAGGATCTAACCTTCTCATGCATGGCATTGTAATGAAAATTACGTTCATTTGTTCCATGGAATAGGATATTTCATAGAAAACTAATCCTTAAACAACCCATGAAACACTAGAATAATGTTATGCATATTTTAACTTAGCCTCTTTGAAACTTTTCCTTTCTTTGTCATTTAGTTCCCAACAACATTGCATATTTTCACCACAACTTCTAATTGGAAGATTTTATCCGTAGTTCCATGGAATTGACAAACTCCACCGAATGTTATATTTTCCAAGTTTGCATGACATTGTGTTTCCAAGTCACGAAGCAAAAAAATTCTTATCCATTTTCTCGGTGGATTTTTTCCTTAGCCGATTTTCCAATATCTTCATAGTCATGGAACCTATGATGATCTAAATTTCCTTCGACCTACAAGAAACCTATTTTGTGTCGCAAGGGTATTGTTCATCATAAATCTTCCTAAATTCCAAAATGATGCTCCTTTGTTTCGTGGGTTAGAAGAAACTCGTGAAACAATATGTTATTACATTCCATGGGTGAAAAATATAGTCTCCCACGGATTTCTTAGAGGAAAATTGGATAAGTCCATTTTTGATGAGTTGTTCAAAATTACAAGGGGGTAATTTTGGACAACATGCACAACTATTGAAAAATTCCAAGTGTTGTACTAGATTCCCTCATTTCAAGATCAAGCCTCATGTAGTTCTATTAGTGTTTGTGCAAGTATGAGTGAAAACTATCCAACCCCTAGGGATTTGCCCATGTGTCTCTTGACAAAGAACATAATGGAATAACTATATAGTACAAAATGTACCTAGTGTAAAGTAGTGTGATGTAGTATGCATCAACTACATGACCTAACCCTTTTTCCTTGAAATATTTGATTAATTATTGGAGTGAATTTGTTCTTACTAAGACATGGCTTTATGAACTTTTCATGCTTGTAAATTGAGTAAGGTATACTCTTTAACCTAGTTAAGTGTCTTTGTAGAACTATATTAGGGATTTCTTTGATTAATGTGTAGCTGATTTGGATTGATTTAGGAAACCCTTTAGTGTTTTTGGAATAATCTTTTCTATATGATCTTGTAAGAGTTCCATGTGATTTTTAAAGTCACATTTACTTGTTTATATATCCTTCCATACGTGAAAAATTCTAATAATTCCAACCCGGGAAGGTGAAAAGACTTAATAGAGATATTAGCATCAAAATAGGGTCATAGAAAGTTAAGGGGTAGACTCATCTAGATCAACCATGACCATACCCCACATCTTTAACCCTTTTTATAGTCATGTGTAGCAAATATGAAAAGTAAAATAGGAATTTGTGACATGAATTACAAAGGTTTTTTTAAATTTATTTTGATTTGATAATAGTCCTCAAATTTGATGATAGACCAAAGTGTAAAGATAATAAGGTCATTGAATAACTATAAAGATGAAGTGATTGCAATCTAAATGTGAAAATATGTATTAGAAAGGAGTTATTTCACTTTTTTGAATCATTTGTAATTCCCTTTTAATGTGTTTCTAATTAACATACATAAAAAGGATGAAATAATGCAATAGGTGAATATTTTGATTTAATTAACTTCCAAAATTAATTTCACAAATCAGAATAATGCCTTTAAAAGTGACTATTGATCTAGAAACTATAAAAACATAAAGGATAATTCAATTAGCTGATTATGTATGGATCTCGGGATATTACGAGTGCATGAATAGGATGGGTTGAGACAAAAATTCTTTGTTACAAAAACTTACACCGAGACCGAACGGTAAAAACCATACAACTAGGTCAAGAGAATCCATACGGTCCTGACCCTTATGTAAATTCTTACACCATTCTTGGATTCTAAGTCTCGCAACTTTGTGTGCTCTACCTTCTTGGGATTGAGTTTCGTTATGCATTGGTATTATTTGATTACCTTTAAAATGGTTTCAGTAAACTCTATTCAAAAACTAGAATCCCGTAGTGCAAGATGGAGTTCCTAAAAAACAATGTTTGGTGGGTTTTGGGCACCCCAATACACCACCGACATCACCACTACTCGAAGATGGCTTAAATCACATGTCATTATCCTAGTATGTGATATATATTGTAGTACAATCATAATTGTAAAGTTATGATTTGGAAATGCTTCAACTTGAGTTTCACACTTACTCAAATACTTGGGAAGGGTCACTTTTTTTTTTTCTTGTAGAAGGAAGATGGAGAATCCTATACCTATAAGTATACTTAAAACTTGTAGAAGATGCTACCCTAATGAATGTGCATGAGTTATTTTATAGTTTAGGGATCTTGGAGTGCCTTTTGTGATTGTTTTTACATGATGAGTTCTTAAAGTGTCAGGTTACTAAACATGATATGATTTACTTGCTTATATATGCTTATGAAGGTTTTTATGTCATGAAAGGCCAACCAAGAGGATGCATTTTCTCCTGAGAATGTGATATAATCATAATAGTTATCCCAAACCATGTTAGTGCAAAAATTTATAGTAAGGTCGACTTGTAGAATTATACAAATTGACTTAAACTAGCAGATTTTGACTAGGAGGAAAAAATGTTTTTAATTTATAGGTTAGAGGATAGATGTTGGGCTTGTGAAATAATGCCTAGGTATCAAAAGGTCATATGATAGTGGTGTGAAAGAATGGGGCATGTGGATAGGCACGAAAGGTTGATAAAATTGTGCCCGAGGTTTCACTCCCGGATAGATAAAGTTTGGGACTTAGCCATTTTTGCATAGCACGGGATAAAAATAGGATGGAGTGCAGAGCACATACAATATAAAAGCATGAGTACTTCATGACTAAAGAAAATATATTTCGGGAGAAAGTGGGAGATAAAGAGACATGCTTTGAGTTCGAGCTAATAATATGATTACATCAGGGTTTATTTATAGATAATATATTATTGGCAATGCTTGAATGCTTCGTATTTATCTTTGTATGCACACATGGATATTTTCAGCATGCAACCTATTTTGAGAAGTGCATGGACGGTGTAGGGAAAGTCCCCACCCATATAAGTATGTAATGTATTTCATTGTTTTGGGTACCACGCTAGTTCGATTCTTGGTATCACCATAGGTATTAGAGTTATGTTGTTGGTATGATTTTTCACACATGGTTTAATGAAAGTTTGGTAATGTATTTATCTACCATGTTTTTTTGGATGGATATTAGTTATTTATGACTCTATTCATGATTATTGCATGTAAATCTGATTGTAATAGTGATCGATCTAATATGCATTCTTATTATGTGTGTTTCAAACCGAGATCATGGATCTAGTCATTCGATGGAATATACACTTTTATTATGGTTATTATGAACATGCATCCTATCATCTTGAAAAAATAGTAACATAGAGGGACCTAGTAGGATTTTTCCGCCGGGTGAGCGTTCAAATCTATCCGGATGAAGTGCCAATGTTCCTAAACAACTAAGTGGAAAAATAATACTACAATGAGGAAGGAAATGAACTATAATGGAATTATATTACATGAAAATAATATGTAAAAGTAGATGCCCCAGAGGTTAGCAACGGGTAAAGGGGAGACCCACAACTATCATCATATACCACTCTATGAATTTCCTACATCATGCTCAATATAACATCTGAATGCATGTTTGTAAACAAGAAATGTTATCTATCAAACCAAAGGAATGAAAAACATGTATAATGTAAAGTGCAAATAATGTATGTTATGAAAATAAGATGAGATTTTGTATTATTTATTTTTGTATTTGAGCCCCTCCCCGAGGGAATATATGAAAACATATTCTCTAAGAGAAGGAAGGGTGATCCAAGAATTCCCCCATGTAGAGGACTAAATATATACTATGCAACTAAAATGGAAAATGAGATTTCCCCTAGTGTGTGTGTGGAAAGTGAAGTTTTGACGTAGAACTTATCCCTCAAAAGTCAAGTTGAGCCTATAAATAGAGTGCATCATTGAGAAACAAGAAGGGAATAACATGAGATATAATCCAAGATAAATTTATGAGGAGGTACAGAAAATGTTGAAGATGATCAAGGGTAAAGCCTCGAATGCAACCCAAGTGCAAGTGCAACCATAGTGGTGATATGTGCCGAAAAAGGCCTATGAGGAGAACCTAAAAAAACATATCAATGAGTATCATGTGATGTGTCATACCTATGTGGTGGAATAGAAGTGTGAGAACTCATAGAATACCTATGATAAATTATGGAATGATCTAGGAAGATCGAAGATCTGCGTAAAATGTTGTAAGAGTGTGAATTAGAGATAGTGTACATGAAATAAGGCCTAGGAGGATACCTAGAGGCCCTAGAACTATGTGATGTAACATGTGCAACTAAAGGCCTATTAGGAGACCTATAATTTTTGAATCTGTATGTGCAACCAAAGGCCTATTATGAGACCTAGGAGGACTAGTGCTATGTGAAGTGGTATGTGAAACAATAGACATGTCCATAAATGCACTAGAAACTGTAGGAGGATGAAGTATGTTAGGAGAGAAATATTGAAAAGGAATACCTTGAATAGTGACAACTTGTTGATGACTAATAAACTTGATACACTAATGAATAATGGATTGACCATACCTAAGAGCATGTAGCCAAGGAAACCTAGATGTAATACTCTAGAGGGAATATATTTAGTAACAAAGTATGAAGTTTTTGTAGTGCTAGACCCAACTATAATCAGTAGGTAAATGCGTTAAAAATGTTGATTGAAGTCAAGTGCAAGAATCTCAAAAGGAATGATAATAGATGAATTACTAGCCATGTAAAAACATTATCTATATTATGTGGGGTAACCAAGAAACCCTGGATAGGCATCCTAGGAATATGTTTTCCAAAATCACACCCCATGTGATTTTTAACAACTTATCAAAATAGAATTAACCATTTTTGTGCTCTAGAAAATCCACATGAAACTATTTCAATATGTCACAAAATGTAGGGATGTAGTGTTTTATGGGTTCTCCTAACCCATGGAACAAAGGAATGAGTAGTTTAGGGACTCGGGAAAATTTTGGCTGTGTTAGTGTCCACTAAAATAATTGAACATTCATGGCACTAAGAAAATTAAGTCCCTTATAAGATGAGATCGGTAGACAAAATGCTGCAAAGTTTTTTTCTCCATTAAGAGTTAAAGAAATTGGTCACTAGGTAAAAATCGTAGATTGAAGGATTATACCCTAAAGGGTGGTGTGAAGCGTTTCCACTCATCAAGGAGATCGGGGAAAAATTTATGAGGATCAACGAAAGTTTAAAATTTGAAACACCATGGTGAAATCCATGGGAGAAAGAAAAAGTTGTGGAAGATCTAAAATCCATGCCAAACTCTAAACTAGAGAGCCAACCACTCCAACCACTAATATTTAATGAAGCATGGTGTCCTTATTTGAATATTAATGGCATGTGATAGACTCAAAAGGACATGTTTTGTTTGTTGGCTACATTTGTGGGGAATCCATGCATGTACTACAAGCAATATCTACAAGAATTCATGGTGCCACACTTATTCAATACATTTTCACAGGGGTCGGTTCTATCTCGGTGGTCATTTCTCCTTTCTCCTCGTCATTCTTCATCCCACAAATTATATAAAGGAAAGTTATTGAAAACTTTTTTAGGGTTCTTCTCCCTTCTATCCTTAGCATATTTTTGATATCTTCCCGTGAAACTCAAAACCTCGTATTACTCGAACCTCTATAACTCATAAATGATGATTTCTTTGCCTCATCTATGTATATAAGTTATATAATATTGATTAATATGAGTGTGGTTTAGCTGTTTCCTTTGAGTACATTGTGTTTGATGTGAATATTTCACCCTCTTACACATTTCACGTTCTTTTATTTTTTTTACATTTGAACTACATGCATTTTCACGATCCTAGCCTCATGTACTTGCATCTGTTTCATTTGGATTGGAGGATTTCCACCTTCTTTTTGGTGCTATCAACACCCCTTTAGCTTACAATTTACCTTCCTTACATATCTCTCCTGGTCCCTTGGAAGTGTTAGATTTATATTAGTCGTAGGAGTATTTTAGAATTAGAACTAGGTTATGTTATGAGGGTTTTCAAAATTTGTATAACAAGGAATCCAAACTTCTCTGGAAGTATATCTCAAGCCACAAGTCCCAAAATTGGATAAATTACCATGTTGCCTCAAAAATTTAGGTCTTGATTATTCGAGTAGGGTGTAATTTGAAGCTCCAACAATTTTGGCACACCATGTGGGACCATCTTATGAGGTTTAATTCATTACTACTAAGTTTTAGTGTGTGACTTATTAGTTTTATCCCGCATAGGAATTATCCAACGCATCTCGGTGACTCCATATATTGAATCTTCTAGTTTCAAGAATCCCAATCCCCTTTTCCATGAGAAAATAAATTTAAGGAAAATTTTAGCAAGTAGTGATACTTTTGAGTATTTACAATTGTCACAAAGGAAAAGATGAGGAAAAGCAACTCAAAGATCAATGTCACCTCCAAATATAACTCTTTCTCTCGATCCTCATGGTAAGCCTTTATTTCTTTCCTCTAGGGTTTTATGACCCGCTCCATTCATGGAAAAACAAATAAACTTACTCTTTTTCAACTTCAATAGTGGTATACCATTGGCTATAAATTCCCAATAAGATATACCAATGTTTTCCCTTAAAAGTATTCCTTTCTCCACTGGTGAAAATATTTCCACCCTAGTTGATCATATTCAAGATATTATTAATGTGTGTTTATTTCATCTAGTTATAGAAGATGATGTTATAGTTAGGATTCTTGCTTCTTCACTTAAAGGTAAAAACTTCAAAGGTATAGAAGTTTGATACCTACTTCCATTCACAATTGGAATGATATTGGTACACGCTCTCTATCATCAATTTGATGAAAATGTAGACAACATTTATCTTCTTGAGCATATTACCATAATTAAGCAAGCTCCAAATGAGCTCATGTCATATTTAAATTTTAGGTTCTAGAATACATGGGATAGAATTCTAGTACTACTAATACCAACCCCACAAGGTGAATTTTCATTCTTTATTAGAGATTTAAATTCAGATATAGTAGTAATTATACAACCTATGATTGATATTAAATTGTAAATGCCTATGTAATAGTCATTAGAGCTTAAAATTGTCTATTCCAAGTAGGAAAATTAGCCCCTAGATTTATTATGCCCATTTTCCCTAAATTTTTGCATGATACCCAACCTGCCATTTCTCCTATCTCTTAAGGTTCATATACTTCATCTTCTCTTTCCACATCTTGTTCCTCTATAAAATAAAATGAAATTGAAATCATTAGTGTTTAGCTTAAGACATAAAAATGAGATTGTCTCTCTCAAAAGACAATAAGCTAAAGATCCAAAAAATTATCATAACCCTCCTCGGGATATCCACAACAAGGCTTTCAATATCTAAACCAAATATTTCCATAGAATTATCCCCCAAGAAAACTACCAAACTAAAACCCCAAACCACTTACCACTCCTTATTTAAGTAAAAGTATTGTTCTAGTTTAGAATATCATGTCGAAATCTTTGAATGGTGTTATCCATATGATCAACCGCATAGTCAATATGCACATGAGGCTCAAATGAAATCCTTGCTGGAGAAATATATCATGGTTCAAAATCCATTATTATCACAATAACAAGTCATGACTCCTTCAACAAGAAACACATATGAGATTCAAGAGATTACTTATAAATCTAAATTCATGTTCTTTTGAATTGAATATTGTTGGAAGAAAAATGGATTGAGAAGGGGGTGAATCAGTATTTAACAACTTAATTTAATTAAATTATAATTAAAAACATCTCAAAAATTTCTTTAAATCATTTACATATGACCCATATAGGTCGTCCATGCCCAAAACCATCAAACTTGCACCAAACAAGCTCAAAACCCCATCACTAGGATGAGCTAAAACCAATAATGTAAAAACCATGATTATTAAAGCCCAAAAATTCATCAAACATGTGTAATATAGCATAAAAACATCATACATGGTCTTTAATTAGCTTGGACCAATCAAATAATTCATAACACAAGTCAAAAGGCTCATATCCTTCACAAAACAATTACTTTCAAAGACTATGTAATCACCTTTGGGCCTCAATACGACCAAAGATCAACTAAACTATGGTATGCAACCAATTAATGGAAACCTCAGGACCTGTATAAAAATTCATACATGTTATAGATCATGAAATATGCATATGCGCAAACCACACCTAATTTCATTGTGACCAAATAAAACTACCCGAAACTAGTTTTGCAAACTCACCTAGTTTTCACCCTTGCTACCACTTCCAAGACCTATAAATTCCTTTAATATGAAAAAATTTCAATGCTATTAAATTTATAGGAGATATTAACCATCACCTAATCCATTTCATTCCTCAATCAACTCAATCATCTAGACAAGGAATCATGTCCGAAAAACCAATAATCCTTCTTCCTCACAAATTAACCTGAATGAAACCTAAAATATCACTATCAAGACACAATAAATACACCATTGGAAATAATTCTGAATCCTCTTTCCATAACATATTTTAAATCCTTCCAAATCTAAGTGGAAGTACTTAAATCAAGCCATTCTTTGCAAACTTCCTCAAATTGCCCCAAAGTCGTCAGTATATCTAGTCTTCACAAATAGGTCAAACTTTTACATTTATAGGAATCCCCATGACCTGAAACCACCACGAAAATCAAATAAAATTCCCAGATACAAAAAATTTCCATTTATTTTGTAACTCCTTTGGACAACCTTATCCCAAACAAAACTTCTTGAGAAACATGCATGTTTAAGTGGGATACACTCATCACCACATGCTCTATTATACCTTTCTAGAAACACGGAGAGTCATATACATCATAATATTATCATAATAGAACTATAAATCAATTATGGACTTATGAGCATTATATCTTCTACCTCCTTTGAGCTAGTACTTCAAACACACAAAAATCTATTTACCTTCTAAACATTCGTTCATAAAAATGTGACAATGAAATAACGTCATTATTTTTTGAAACCTTCTAGAACCAATTTAGAAACATCCCCAAAATCCACAAGGTCCTATGAAAAGCACAAAATTCAGGGTGAGCATCAAAAGGTGCAAATCAAGCAAGAAAAGACTCTCTCTTGAACCCTGTTTCACTAAAACTGATGTAACATGCAAAATTATCACAATGGAAATCTTAAACTTTTCCCACAAAGCATTATGACACACCATACTAACATCTAAAATCATCTCCATGTCACAAATAGGTCTCCATATTTCTATCCCAGCCAAAGTTCGACTGAAACAACACTGAAACTCATCATGAAACCTCTCCTAAAGGCCCTAACATCCTTAGTACATCATGAAACACTTACATGAATCCACGAGCTCACATGGCTCAAAAATTTAACCCCATGCCTCCACGCACCTATACTTGGTCTAAATGAGCTCTTGTATCTTGGTCTTCAACTTGTACCTGCACCCTGAAACTCATGTGAGTGCCTAAAAACTCCAAAACAATTCTCTCCATGTTGTTACCATGCTCCTCAAGCCACCAAGAAAATCAAACCGCCATATTCCATCCCTAGGCTAGCTAGGTCATCTGATTAGGCTTGCTAGACCAAGATGATCTCACTGAATCACCTCATGCCATCATGTTAACACATGAAACTCTATGTCACCATCATACATGACAGCATCTTATGACTCTACTCCACCATCCTTTTTGTCTCCCCTTTTTTCATTGATGGAAAACCTCATATACTTCTCCCCCTTTTTACATTAATGACAATTATTACCTCCAATAACATGAAACTCACATTTCTTAGCTTCATAGGGTCATATTTTGGTTAGAAACATTAACCAAAGTATTCATACTAACTCACAAACTAGTAATTTCTCACAAAAACTAATTTTAACCATTTTTAAAGCATTTATGATTGTACTCTCCTTGGGAAAAATCATATACATCATCTATCCATGACAATAATGATGATATCAAACTAGAAACATATTTCTTACCTCTTGTTTGAGTAATTGCATCATCAAGCCACTATGAAAGCATGTAAGAATTGACATTGCACATCAAATCTCTGTTTTGTCTTCTTTCAAATCATAAAAACATTGTACCTAACATAAAAAAATAAAGTATACACCATGTATACATGTCAAGAATGATACAATTGAGCTAAAAGTTTCTTCGTATCTTCATTCCCTGAGCTATCTCAACTTGTAAGGGCTTAATCTTGACTTTACGTTTTCCATCTCTTGGCATTGCACAACATTGGGACTAAGTTCCATAAACCAACTCTTCAAAGTGCATTTAGACTAATTTCAAAAAGCCCTAGAAGTACAAGAATACCATGAAACATCTCCTTAAGACTCCCCCTAGACCCCTACCACCCTAATTTAGTAGGAAAACATAGAAATTTGTTTCTTACCTTACCACCATGCCTTGGAGAACACAACCACTCGACACAACCCTAAAGCACTTTCAGTCTTTCATAGTTTGATTTGGATGAGATTATGCAAATGAAATCAAAATTTACTTTCCTTTGAAGTTAACTTGAATGAACTCAATTAACTTGCCTCACATACCTTGTATCCATATAGAAAACCTTCTAGAAGGAAAAATCATGCTCCCCTATCTTAGTCACCACCGTAGACTTTTAGGATGCTATTTAGCTCTTCTTATAATATTGATATAGTCATCTTGGATTGGATTCTTACCTACAATATTCTATACATACTTGAAACCTTCATATACATTGCTTTATATAAGTCCTCTAAAATTCTTAGAAACCTAGAAAAGAGACAAACATAGATCTCCCGACTTGATGAACTAGTCAAACTTGTAGCATATCTTATTTTGTCCACCATGAAACTTGTTTATCTTGGAAGTGTGTATCAATCCTTTGATCTAGAAAAAAACCTATAATATACCCATGATACCTTATAAATCTTCTTAGATCACTTGGAGTACTTTTATTAAGGTCATTGAATACTCCTTTTCCTCAATTAACCTACCCAAACCTATTCTAAATCATTGAAGCAACTCTGTCATAGTCAAAAGTGGCATGTTATAGTCTTTTATTCACACTTCAACCTTGAGGAATCTGTAAGATTCATTGACACATACTAACACCCAATGTATGATATACATGTCTCCCCTTGAATCATTATCTTCACTCAGACTTATGACTATCATGTATTGATGCCATATCACCACGTACAATACTCTTTACCTTATCATTTCATGTATTTTCTAAATCTTTGTCCTTGCATGCGCACCTTGTCATTTTCTTGAGCTTGCAAACTCCTAATAGATAACTAAGTGCCTTCCATTATCAACTCAATTTATTTTTGAACATTCTTAACAACTCAAAAACCATATAGATTCCACTTATCCTACCATTTCATGCATGTAAGATGTCATTTAAATCTTTTATACAGTTCCTTTATCTTGCAAGCATAATTTCTAGATCTTGAACTCAATATAGCCTTCATACACAAACTTGAAGTTGATGAGAACTTTTAAACATATTTTACAATGTCCTTAACATTTTTTCAGGAGATAATATTTCATGTCAAAAACCTTACATATTGTAGCTTCTCATATTAATCATGTAGCATCCAAATTACACTTGCAAGGTCTACTAGCCCTTCATCATGGAGAATTCATACTAGAGTTTTAATGCATTCACTTCCACAAGGAAAACATACATGTTATGAGTACCCTTTTGGCTATTTAGAAACCTTTATGAACATTGAAGCATGTCAATGTGGGAGATTTACTCAGCTTGTAATCTTACATCTCATCAATTAGGTCTATAACATTCTTCTTAGTCAAGCCTAAAAGCTGTCATAGATTCCAATCATTTGAGGTATTTTTATGAAATAAAAATTCTTTAATCATGATGTAGGATTATTATAGATTCTTTGTTCCAAATTTTGGCTTTGGATTCCATCATTTACACCTTCAAGCATAGATTTTCCTTCATAGTGCTTCTTGTGAACTCTTGAAATCTTCTTAGCTTATCTTCAAGCATCCCTTATTAACATTGAAATAATCCTCCTTGTTATGCTAGTCTAACTAAGTCATCATATTTGATGGATCATTTATTATTTATAATACATTAGTGAACTTATCACCATGATGAGCACAACAAAAAGACATATGACCAAAACATTAAGACAGTAAATGGGAATACAAAATTCTTGATGAACATATATGCTTTGAGAAACTTTGATCACTTATATAAACCATTCGAGACCATTTCACATATTTTCACACTTCATACACTTTTTACATGCTTGATATAGACACAAGAAATTGTGATAGTCATATGATATAACATATTTCACTTAGGACTAACTTCTTGAGGTAAACACAGACTTTTATACATGCCATCAACTCTAATCACTTAATTACTCCATGATACGACTCCACAAACTTTATCTTTCATTTGGAATTTATGAAGGAATATACACATACAAGAATATACTCATACTATGCAACATTGGACTTGAATCGATCACCATAGAAATCAAAATTGAATTTTCATGTTAAGACATAATCATTCACACATAATATCATCTTAGAAATTGATAAAACTATAAACAGGTTCCACCTAAAAATTAAGGACCTGAAAAATCCACGAACATACTTCTCATGAATAGACATTATGACACACTATCATGACACACATAGACTTAAACAATACTAAAGACTTTAGAAAAAGTTTACCCTTCTTGCAACTATATTAATCAAGAAATACATCATAACATGCATAGGGACTATGAAAACATACCTTGCTACCTTAGAAGATAAAAACACCATCCTAGATAGCTCCCCTCTCTCCAATCCTTCATATGAACTAATATACCTCTAAGAAGCCTAATAGAGGCACATGACACCATGAAGGATATAGAAGAAAGACTTGAATAGGTCCCAATCATTCTTGGACATGTGTAAATCACCTCCATCATCTTGTTTATGCTCTAAGATCTAAGTCATGCGTTACTTTGTATTAATACCTTCTCTTGATGAGACACCATTATCCCTTCTAGGCTCCCATATCTTACCTTGACTGTTATTATACATCCTAGACCTCTGGAAACTTATTTCTTACACCTTAGGTCCCTGAAAAGCCTTTATTTTCCTTGAGTAACCATGGTGATAATATCTAGTTCAAATAGGACCAAATTCATTACAATTAAAACACACCACCGAATTATTTCCTTATAGCCCTCAACTTGAATAGTTGTATAATAAAAACAAAAAGTAGCAATATAGAATCTTTCATGGAAATTTTAGCACACAAAATTCTTAACATGCTCACTCTTACTATCTCTCCATGGGTTATCATCTCTAGCAGACCTCCTACACTCCTTATCCCTATGACCAAAACCATTAAAAGTAAAACAATAACCATTGAAATATATTTCATACCTTGAGGCATTAGGTTTCTTAATAGGTTTATTCTTCTCATTTTATTTGATGAGCATTTATTTATTTCCTTCCTTGGTACTTGGTCCTTCACCATCCTTGTTTGGAACAATATTATCTTGCTTCATTTATTTTCCTATGGTGTCCTATTTGAATCCCAAACTAACTCTATCACCTTTTGATTTATGAATAATAATAAGATCATCAAGATCCTTAGTGCTCTTCTCATACCTCTGAAATTATCTTTTCTTCTTCTAGTTGCATAAAAACTCCTTGAGGAGAGTTACTTAGCAAGTTAAGAGTCATAGTACTCATTTGTATCTCTATATTTCTCACCATTTCATCAAGCTTCTCCCTAATAGCCCAAAAATTCCTTCTAGGTATGAATCTTTTCATTATATTATTTGACTTGCAATTTCAATTTTTTTATTGTTTTTCTCAGCATGCATACATCAACTCAAATTGAACATAAGCTAATTAAGTTTCATCATATCCTTCTTTTTAATAAACATTATAAGAACCTGATAAGATGTCACCTAACAATGTAGAGCCTCCACTAGTGGATATCATAACATATTTTTTCATGAAGAAAACATCATCGGCTACATTTTCATGATAATATTTAGACTCAAAATCTGAAACATCACTCTCACTACTTGCTTCAGAGGAATAAGCCTCTTCCTTTTCTAAAAACTACTCTTTCCCTTCTTATTGTGATCAAATTTCTTGAACCCCTTTTTTAGTTTATTGTAATTTTGATTTTTCTTTATCGAAGCACCTTCATGATCATCATCACCTTTATTTTCATACATATGAGGAAAATTTGTAGTAAAGTGACCTAATTTACCATAATTAAAACATTTAAAAGGAATTTTTCCTTTTTACTTTAGATCCAACATTTAGTCTTATAATAACCATGAAAAATAACTCAACATCATCCAACTCATGATCTCGCATTATCAACCTTAGGATTATTTTCCTTTGCCTTCTTTTCAACTTTGAAGGCTATCTCCTTATTTACAGGATTATTATTCTAAATTATCATATCATAAGAATTTAGGTTTCTATGTAACCCATCCATTTTCAAAGTAGTCAAATCCTTGGCCTCTTTAATAACAAATACTTTGGAATAAAAGCTAAGAGTTATGGATCTAAATTTTTGGACCAATAATTCTTCTTTCACATATTCTCATAAACCTTTCATGGTGTTGAAAATATTGTCAACCCTAAGAAAATATGAAGAAATAGACTCATCATCACTCATCTTAAGACCTTCAAACTGATTTCTAAAAGTATGAAGCTTAGCTATCTTTACCTTTGTGTCTCCTTCATATAAGACAAAGTTTCTCCCATGCTTCTTTTTCTGACTTGTAATGCATTACCTTTACCATCTCATATTATCCTAGACCACACAAGATAACATTCAAAGCCTTTAAATTGTCATGTATGCCTTTTTTTTACGAATTACTAATTCGATATGTACAGAACAATATAACCATCTTCCACATATTTCCAAATATCAAACCCTAGGGACATGATATGAGTCTTCATAATCAAACTATACAAAAAGAATAATTCACACCATAAAACAATGGTGCCTTATTGTTTGAAAGAGCCACTTCATTGAATCTCCATTTTTATGCTTCAAAGGATCTCCTTTAGAGTGATCAAACTTCCCTAAAAGGACCCACTCGATACAAATATTTGGAAGCACAATGGACTAAGAGGGGGATGAATCAGTCCTTACAAAATTAATTCAAATTTTTATTTTTACTTAAATCATAAACAAATTAACCATCCATTAATGTGTGTATAACATCATATAACATACATTCAATTAACCATGACCAAGAGAGAGAACACCATAACATAAGATATAAGTGGGAAACCCTCAAGGGGAATAAAACCCACTGAAAATTCTTATTATATTACTCAAATAAAAAGTGTTTAGTGACACACCAAATTTACAAAGATCACCAACCCCTAGTTTAGTAGAGAACCAACCCTACAAAGAGCACCAACCTCTAGTTTAGTGAAGCACCAAATCTAAAAGGAGGATACAAGCCCCTAAGATGATCAATCATATAGTAACAAAAACTTTTAAGAAGATATCTGATGTATGTTTTCTTCCATAGCTGATTGAGATCACTATTCAACTCACAACCTCCAAACTCTTGTTCACACCCTCGCACACCTAGCTCGCTTCTCTTTCTATTTCCTTCTTCTCTCTGTCTTGGCCTCAAAGAATTGCACACACTATTACAATCAGTTTTAAACATGTCACACACTCTCTCAGTCTCAAAAAATTCCTTAGTACCTATAACTCACACTTGCATAGGTCACATTTTTTCCCTCTCAAGCAGATAGTTAAAAATTGAACTTAAACATCACTTTTATACCCTTATATTGATTCAAAAAACACATAAATTAAGTTTACATATTTTGGTTGGATAAATTATAATTAAAAAAATACCAAAAATCTCATTAAATAATTCACATATGACCCATATAGGCTGGCCATTACCAAAACCATCAAACTTGCACCAAACATGCTCAAAACCCCATCACTAGGATGAGCTAAAACCACTAATGCCAAAAATATGATTATTAAAGCAAAAAAAATAATCAAAAATGTGTAATATATCATAAAAAATCATCCATGGTCATTAATTAACTTGTACCAATCAAATAATTCACAACACAACCTAAAAAGGCTCATATCCTTCATTAAACAACTACTTTCAAAGACACCCCTCTGTCTTCACCTTTGCACCTCAAGATCACCCAAGATAAAATAAAATATGGCATGTAACTAATAAACATAATAATCATAAAATTTATAAAAATACATGCATATTAGAGCTCATGAAACATCCGTATTTGTAAACCACACCTACTTTCCTTTTCACTAAATTAAGCTTCCTAGAAACTAGTTTTGCAAACACAACTAGTTTTCACCCTTTCTTCCACTTACAAGACCTATAAATGCATTAAATAGAAAAAATATTCATCCCTATTAAATTTATAGGTGATATAAATCATCACCTAATCCATTTCATGGCTCAACCAACTCAATCTTCTAGCTTGAGAAATTCTGTCCTAAAAACCAACAATCCTTCCTCCTCACAAGTTAACCTTAATGACTCGTCAAATATCATCACCAAGACATAAGACATAAACCATTGGAAATACCTATGAATAATATTTATATAACATATTATAACTCATTCCAAATCCATGCGTAATGCCTTCAACCAAGCCATTCTCTAAAAACTATCCGAAACTCCCTTAAAACTGCCTTATGACTAGTCCTCAAAAATAGGACACACTTTGCCATTTAGACACATCCCCATGAATTTAAACCATCATAAAAATATATTAAAATTAACAAATAAAAACAATGTCCATTTATTTTGCAAATCCTAAGGACAACCTTGTCCTAAACTGAATTTCTTCAGAAATAGGCCTATTTGAGTGGGATCCACTCATCACCGTATGATATACCATACCTTTTTATGAAAACCTAAAGAATTCCTATAAATTATATTATTATCATACTAGAACTATAAATAATTTTGGAAACTTAAGAATAATTCTCTCATACCACTTTTGAGCTAGGGTTTCAAACACACAAAAAGTTGTTTACCTTCTTAACATTCGTTCATAAAATGTGACAATGAAATGACCTCATTAATTTTGTGAAACCTTATATAATAAATTTAGAAACATCCATAAAATACACAAGGTCCCATGCAAAGCACACAATTCAGGGCGAGTATCAAAAGGTGTAAATCAAGCTAGAAAACACTCTCTCTTGGACCTGTTTCACTAAAATTGATGTAACATGAAAAATTATCATCATAGAAACCTGAAATTTTTCCCACAGCATAATTAAAAACCATAATAACATATAAAATCATCACCATGTCATAAATAGGTCTCCATATTTCTATCCCATCTCATTTACATGACTAGCCCTTAGGGTTTTGCATGGTTTAGGCTAGGGTTAGCTGAACCAAAATTGAAACTCATCACAAAACCTCTCAAAATATCCTAACATAATTAGTACATCCTAAAACATGTACCTACATACATACATGAGATCACATGGCTCCAAAACTCAACCTCATTCCTCCAAGCACCTATACTTGGTCTAGATGAGCACTTGAATCTTGGTCTTCAACATGTACCTGCACCTATGAAAATAATGTGAGATCCTAAAAACTCCAAAAACATGCTCTCCATGCTATTACCAAGCTCCTCAAGCCACTAAGAAACTCAAACCACCATGCTCAATCACTTAGGCTAGCTAAATCATCGATTAGGTTTGTTATACTAAGCCAATCTTGCTGAATCACCTCATGCCATCATGTTAACACATAAAAATATATGTCACCATCATATCAAGAATATTATGACTCTAATACATCATCTTATTTTTCATTAATTGGATTTTACATCAATGATAACACCCAAAACATAACATTCTAATAAAGATTTTTGTGCGAGTTAATCAGACCACAGGAAACCTAAATAGGTTACAATTTCATATGGTGGAAAAAACGAGGTATAAGAAGAGGAATATGGATGTAATATATCCTCATCCTATTACTACGATTATGAATTACACTTCAAATTAGTCTATGGAGTTAGGCAAGGAAATTTTGCTTCATCTAGTTTACCATGGGTCACTTAGCGGTTGCATAATGAACTAGTTCTATGGAACATAACAAGTCTCGTATAACACCATAGACCCATGAGGTGAAAATATCCTACCAAATAATGAGATTCCTTGGGTAGAACAAATAAAAAAGGAACACGTTTATCCTTCATTGAAAAATGCCACATGTATTGCTCTCAACATTGTGGATACCATGAAAAGGACTAATCTTAATGCGACAATGTGGGATGCCCCATCTATCCCATCTCAAAAGGATTTATCATAGGAATCCTTGAAGAATATTCCACCTCTTGAACCCGTTATGCACAAAGTTGATATCAAAGTTAACATTTTTCAGCCAAAGGTTGAACAAGTAAGTCCATTTGTTAAGTTGACTCCTTTCTACATGTCTTTGATAGTTAGAAAGCACCTCATTCAAAATTGCATGATAGAATCTAGTGCTAGTACCTTAGTCGTACCAAAGAAAATTGTAAACATCTTGGGAATTGAGTACAATCCAACTTCTAAGGGTGTTTTACAATGTGATGGATCAATAGTGAAAGTCTTGGCCATAGTTAAGGATCTTGATTTAACTCTACACGTTTGCCTAAATTTGACCATAATGTAGGACATTTCTATGAGTGAATTAACACCGTTATTCTCCCTTTTCCTCTCTAGAGATTTCACAACCAAGGTGGGAAAATATATTTCCTTAGATTGGTCTCATATGCTACTTAGGACAAGGTATGTAAATAGGTTTACAAATAAGGATGAACCTATTTTTGATTATCATGTGGAAGTTTATTATTCGAACCTATTTATGATTATCATGTGGAAGTTTATTATTCTAGTAGTCCTATCAATGCCAATTGTATGATTCAAAGAGAAAACAATTGAGATCCTAAGCCACCTAAGATAATGCATTCATCAATTTTAGCTCTTGTTCTTATGTTGGATTAATGGGCTAAAGAGTATTATGAATTTGATCCCTATGATACACTGTGGAAACTATCCTGGGAACTTATTACATCCATGAAGAAAAATTCATTGTTCCCATGTTGTAAAAATAAATGGAAAATGATGGTTCAACCATGAAAGATGTATTTTGATAGTCCCAAAAGTAGAAATGGGGCAAGGTGGGTGTAGTTCTTGTCTCCATAATGGGAACAAACTCTTCTTTTCTTATAGGATACAATTTATATGCTCCAATAACATAACAAATTTATGAGGTGCTGGTCCATGGTTTTTGATTGCATAAAAGAAACAAAAACAAAGCTTTGCAAGTATTTCTAGATACTAAATTGGTTATTCATAAAGTTAGAGGTAGGTGTGTGGCTAAAACCAATATTTTGAGAGCTTATATGCACCGAGTTTAGGATCTCTTTGAGATTTTGAAGCTTTCAATATTTAGGTATTTCCATGGATATATAACAAGGAAGTGGATGGAAACTGTTGGATCTTAGTTCTCTCTCGCAGAATAACTCATCTAAGGAAAACAACATGTGAAGATGATTGTAATACCATCCATTATAGATAATGATCTAAACTATTAGGTTTATGAGAATGATAATAACATTTTCCAATTCATTCATAATGAGGCATAATTATATTTAAAATTACACCCCTTTGCAAGACAAATATGGTGATCGGATCATTGAGTTGCAAACAAAAAATATAACCAAATGATTAGTTACCATTGAAAGCATATTCATACTTTATAATGAAATCAAAGGGAAAAAAATCATTTTCATGGGTCAAAAGGATTACAAGCATATCACCATTGCACAAGGAAAACAAATTATGCTTGGAAATGCATATAGTGATTAAGAAGAATAAGATTTTATTTCCTTGTGTTAGAATTAGCATGATGTATTATCATGGAATTATGAGGATATTAAAGGATTTGACCCCAAAATTTCTCAACATGTTATTGATCTTGATCCCGCATGGCTAAACCAGTTAGAAAAAAATAGAGACCTGTGAATCCCATGATTGAACCCCTCATGAAGAATGGATTATCCAAACTCATTGATTCAAAAATAATATTTACCATTAAGTATTCCTCTTGGGGGTGAATTTGGTCCCTTTTAGAAAGAATAATGGAGAGATAAGGCTTTGTGGGGATTTGGGGACTTGAACAAGGCTTTACTAAAGGATCATCATCCTTTTCCTTCCACGGAGAAAATTCTTCAAAATGTGGTGGATATGAGAGACTCTCCATTCTTGATGGATATTATGGTTTTAATGAGATCAATATCAGAGAATAGGATTAGTACAAAACCACGTTTACAACCAAGTGGGGAATATATGCATATCATAAAATGCCTTTTTGGTTTGTGAAACACAAGAATTGATTTTTAAAAGGTAATGAATTTTTATTTCAATGGACTCATCAACCACTTTATCCTTGTCTATATGGATGATATCAAAGTATTCTCAAGATAGGGAAAACATCACATGGAGCATTTAGAGAAATGTAAAGAATTTAGCGTGTCATTGAACCCAAAGAAGTGCATTTTTTTAGTTTTGAAGGGTAAGTTAATGGGTCACATATTTTGAAGGATGGAATCCAAATTGAACCGGAAAAAGTATTTGTCATTATATCTCTTTCATTACCAACTCGGAAGAATTTTATTCAGTCTTGTATGGGAAATATCATTTTTATTAGGAAGTTCATTCCTAACTTTGTAGGACTAGTCAAACCTATGACCCTGATGTTGAGAAAGAAAGTTACTTTTAAGTGGACCGATGAAGGAAGGGAACGATTTACCAAGATCAAATCTGTGATAGCCCAAGAACCAACAATAATCAATCCAAAATTTACAAAGGATTTCATCATTTATTCTTATGGTGTGTATCTTAGGATATCCGTGGTTCTCATTTAGAAAAATAATGAAGAATTGGAGCAACCTATGAATTTCATTAGCCAAACATTGAAATACTTCTAACTTAGGTATAACCATTTGAAAAAATAGGTTTTCTTCATCTTGTGGGCTCTTAAAATTTTTAATACATGTGCTAGCTGCCAATTGCATCATAGTCTTAGTCTCACACCTCAGTGTGAGAGATTTTATCATGGGAGTGGAAATTAGTGAAAAGAGAGCCAGATGGGTAACCAAAATCATGGAGTTTGATGTGACCATCAAGGCCACAAAATTGGTGAGAGGTAGAGCCTTATGAAAGAAAGTTTCTTTAGACATTCAAAATAATTAAGAAGATCCTTTCTTCATGGAGGAATAATAGGAACAAGCTGTGGAGGATTCATACGATTTAGGTGATATTCAACTATAAATTATGTTGAGTGATGAAAACCCACATGAAAAAGGGACTCAACAAAGCCACACCGGTTGGATGAATGAAATAAAATTTTTCTAGCAACATGTGGCTACCCTCTTGGTTTGAGTAAGACAAAGGGAAGGAACCTCAGGTTACAATAAATTCCTTATGTTTTAATTGATGAAAATCTTTTCAAAAGGAATATTGATAGTGTCCTATTTAAGTGTATTGAAGGACAATTTTAGTAAGGTCTTGGTGTAATTCCATGATGGTTTCTCTAGTAGGAATTTCTCAGCCAAAGCTATAAGCAACAAAAATACTCATACAAGAAGATAATTTTGGCCCACATTATTCACATATGCATATCAATGGGTCAGAAAATGCAAAGAATGTGCCTTCTTCACTTTGGTAAGAAGAAAATGGCATCCCTACATGCTCATCCAATTCATGTGGATGAACCATTTTATCAATGGGGAATTGAATTCATAGGCATGATTAATCCTCCATCAAGTGCGGGCCACATATAGGTTTTCATAGAAATGGATTACTTTACCATGAAGGATGAGGTCATATCACTCTAGGAGAATATTGAATCAGCCACCCTTGATTTCTTCAAGGATATTGCAACAAGGTTTTGGGTTCCTCAAACTATCATTTTTTATAATGCTAAGGAATTATTGGGATCTAAAAGTGTCTGATTGGGCTCTTAGAAATGGATTATATCTAAAAATTACTCCAATTATTACCCACAAGATAATGGTTTGGAGGAGTTAACTAACAAGAGCTTGATCATGATCATGAAGAGGTCTATGAAAATCAATAAAAGAAAATTGAATACTAAAGTAAAGAATTCTCTTTGGGCTGATATAATCACTCTAAAGAAAGTAATTGGAAATTCCCCATTTGTCATTATATATGACAGACAAGCTAAGCTCACATTTTCATTAGAGTTACCTTCATTAGATATAGCCCATTGGAATTTGAGGAGCATATCAAAGAGAGATTAGAATGGAAGAACTAGTTGAACATGAAGAACTTGAAAAATATACCATGTATGAGATGGAAGAGCATCAAATATCAACAAAGTAGTGATTTTAAAAGAAAGCGAGATGTACTTTTTCGGGGTAGGGGATTTGGTCCTCAAGAGAGACAAATATAGAGATAAAATAGGTGACACTCTAAGTTTGATGTACTTTGGAGTGGGCCATATATTATCATTGCTTACAAAGCGGAAAAATTGTTTGAGTTGTCTAAGCTTAATGGAGAGGTGTTACGAATCCAAATTAGTGGGATTTATCTTAAACACACCCATTGAGTTAGCCTATTACATATGTAAATATTCCTTTTTGTGTGTTGTTGGAGGTTCCCTCTTTTGTTGTGTGTTGATCACTGATTGAGTGCCTTTTCCTTAGTCCTTGTGGTAATCTCTTTATTTTTAATAAGTGATTGGGAACTCTCTACTGTTTCACTTGAAACATGTATGATATTTCTCTTTGTAAATAAGTTTTGATCCACTTTACAGTCACATGAAGATAATATAAGATCCAATTTCATGTAAGAAATAAAATAATTAGAGTGCATCTTGGTGTACATTTATCAAAACTCCAAAAATCATCTTGGTTCAAATGTTAATTTTTTTTTAGATTTAAGAGACAAGGGTTTCCAAGCATAATATAAATTCTCTCAGGATTACGCTTGAATTCGTGCCCAATGGATGTTTCTAGGAAGATGGTATCCATTATTTAGTAGGTAGATGTACCCCACAGGTCACCAAACTATTGCCCAAAATTACATGCCATCTAATTTTAAACAACTTATCAAAATGGACTTAACTATTTTATATGCTCTAGAAAATTTGTGGACAACTATTTATATATGCCACGAAATGTAGGGACATAGTGTTTTGTGGGTTATCATAACCTCTGAGAACAAAATAATGAGTAGTTTAGGGACTTAGGGAATTTTGGTGATTTTAGTATCCCGGAGAAATTATTGAACATTCATGGCACTAAGAAAATTAATTCCCTTGTAGGTTGAGGTCAGCATGAAAATTCCACAAAGTTGTTTATCTTTGGAAAGTTAAATAAATTAGTCACTAGGTCAAAATATACGCATTGAATGATCGGAACCTCATGGGTTTTGTAAAGTGTTTCCTCTCATCAAGGCGTGTGAGGGAGAAAGTTGTGAGGATCTCTAGAAGGTGAAAATTTGAAACACCGCAGGTGAAATCTGTGGGAGAAATCAAAATATTTAGAAGATCTCAAAGCCACCCAAACTCTAAACTAGAGAGAAAACCAATCCAACCACTAGAATTTAATGAATCATGGCATCGTTCTTTGAAAGATTGATGGCGTGTGATAGACTCAAAAGGTCATGTTGTGGTTGGATACATTTGGGGTTGTTCATTCTTGTAATACAAGTAATATTTACAAGAATTCATGGTGCCCACACTTTTCAGTACATTTTAGAGAGTGATTATAGATCGATGGTCCTTTCTTCTTTCTCCCCCTCTTTCTTCATCCCACAAATTTTATAAAGGAAAGTTCTTTTGCACTTTTATGAGATTCTTCTCCATTCATTCCTTAGCATATTTTCAAGATCTTCCATGTGAAACTCAAAAATTTTAGGTTTTCAAAATATGTAACTTGTGAATGATGATTTACTTACCTCAACTCTATATGTATGTGAGTGTGGTTTAACTCTTTCCTTTGAATACATTGTGTTTGATGTGAATATTTTTCCCTCTTGCATATTTCATGTTATTTAATTTTTTTGCATCTGAATTGCATGCATTTTCACAATCCCAACCTCACGTCCTTGCATCTATGTCATTTTGATTAGAGGAGTTCCACCTTATTTTTGGATTTATCATTTCCCCTTTAGCTTATGATTTACCTTGATTTCATCTCTCTCCCTAGTCCCTTAGAAGTGTTAAAATTAGATTAGTTGGAGAAGTAGAGGTTATGTTATGTGGGTTTTCCAAATCCATGTAACAAGGAAACCGACATTCTCCAAAGGTATATCTCAAGCCATAAACCCCATACTTGCAGCTGTCTCATGTTTCTTATAAATTTTGTGTCTTTGTGATTCAGAGAATGGTACAATTTTGAGCTCCAATAGAATAGAGACTAGAATAGATAACATGTTAGAGATAAGTGATTCATATATATAATAATCATTAAAAGAAATGATTGGTGTAGAAGATGATGTGTGAGTAATAGTGCCAATCATAACATCAAGTGGATGATCATAAGATGGTAGGGTGGCACTACATGATTAGTGTGATGAAATTTTGAAGTAGATGTGTCATTAGTATTCTTAGGAAGTGGATTGTTGAAGATTTTAAACTTAAAATTGTTATTTATAGTCTTAGAATATTCTTTGTTCTCATCTCATTACTTTGTATTAGATCCAATAAGATCTGAATGACATGTCAAAACATAATACTTCTATCTGTAGAGTGACCAATACATCTATGATAATCACAAGAAGCATTAACATAAAATCTATTACTTTGAGGCTTTCTCATATCAACCTCAAATGGTGGAGGGAGAGACATGAGATTTCATTCAATTAATTACTTTAAAACCTTACATGGAAGACAAGGTAAGCTGTGTAAATTGGCATCTTGTAAGTTGTAATTGGAGATTAGTAGGTTTAATCACAATATTAACATTATATTTAGAAGAAAAATAAGGATAATTAGATTATCCTTTGAAATTAGATTTATTTTGAAACTTTATATTAGATGGATTAAGAGAGCTAGAAACATACTTTAGTTTGTTTATTATCTATATCTTAGCTTCATACTCTTTCAATGTATGACATAAATGGTCAAAATATGTGTGTAGACACAAAATCTATCCACTTGGGTACATTTTAAGGTCCTAAATCCTACTAATGTAAACATGATTCTTGTAGACAACAAAATTCGAGTATTACTACCCTTGTCGTACGCATTCGCTTCCTTTACCAAGGTAACCTATCTAGACCCACTCCTTAATTAATTCATGTTCATGTTAACATTTCCATCTTTCCCATCCATTATTATATCTATTTTAATCTATTGTTAATCTCCATCTATTATCCCATAATCCTCATCTCATTATCTAATTATTCTTAATTATTCTTCTCTAGGTTGTTTATCACCCCTAAACCCCCTAGTTCCTAATCCCTAAGATTTTTCTAGCTTTTATTTAATCCATTTTATCCCCCACTTACCCATATCACTTCCCTATGAAACCCTAACCTACCTAAATGATTTAAAGCACTTATCTCAATCCATAAAATCCCCATCTCTCAAGTAAATAATTCTTTCACCTCCCGAATGGACAATTCCTCATAGTTAGAGGTGACCCGCCAGGTTTTTGTTGACCCTATAAGTAAAAATTTACCTCTCCTCCCAAAAGGGGGGATAATCAGAATAATCTCACATTTTTACGATCCTATCTTTGAGCCTAATATTTTTTGCAGATTATTTTCATCACTTTTGGAGACTTTGGCGAGTTTATCTCAATCT
Source organism: Taxus wallichiana var. yunnanensis (assembly GCA_018340775.1). Classification (NCBI taxonomy): domain Eukaryota; kingdom Viridiplantae; phylum Streptophyta; class Pinopsida; order Cupressales; family Taxaceae; genus Taxus; species Taxus wallichiana. Next base: position 347,852,191 of record CM031242.1, read on the forward strand.
TATATTAGTTTATGCTATCATTGATTATCATTACCATTATTTTCCAGCCACTAAAATTTTACATGTACAACTGCCAATAAATTTTTCGATCCACCTTATTCTTTCGGTCTTTTCTATTTGCGGGTTGTCTATCCAACCCATCCACTCCTAACCTTGTTCAACACTTCCTAGGTTACCGCCGTCAGGTCATCGTTGACCCAACACCTGTTCTATCACCTATTCTACCCTTTAGATCCTCATGAGTGTGTTTTCTTGTTTTGTTATTGTTTCAGTTATGATATTTGTCACTCTTCTTCTCTATCATCCGAATCTATTATGCCATTCTCCGGTCACCACTTACTCGGCCAAGTCATCGTCAACTTATATCGTCATGCTAACCATATAATCAAACTAAACCCTTACCTCCTTGCATCCTATTTATTTATCTGTCTTAGACCTTCCTCTGTAGGTTTCGTTGGTACTTATAGGTATTCTATCTACTCATATCCCTTCATATCTACATTATCATATTGTTTTCCAGATCCATCCGCTCGAGATCACCATCGAACCATCCTCTACAACCTGGGTCTCCATTGACCTAACTAGGTAAATTTACTTTGTGGTTGATTTAGATCAAATCTACACTTGTTTTTATCCATTTTTGAAATTTCTAAATTTTTTTATATTGAGTTTCTACATGTTACTTAGTCCTTTATTATCGATTTTATTATCTTTTATCAAACACGAGGGTTAACATCCACTAAGGAAGTTAACGCTTCTTGGAACTGACTTCGTCGGGTAACCCCCATCTACCATCTAATCCATTTTCCTCTTAGTTATCTTTGTTTTGTAGGTTCATTAGATTTGTAGTGAGGAAATATACTTTGCACTGTTCTTTCATCATTATCTTCTCCCAAGGTAACTTAAAACCTTGCATCTTTGAAGTTGTTTAGTTTTCTTTAGTATCTAGTTCACTAATATGGATATAATGAGAAGATTTGGTCAATATTCTAGTACGCTTGATGGGACCACCCTTTTAGGTGAGTCCCTTTCTTTTGTTTCATTTTTCATTTTCCTCATTTCTTCCATTTTTCACTAACATTGCTTTGGTAAAGGATTTGATTTTTCTTGTTCGTGTTGGGATTATGGATTTCTTATATTTTCTCTTCGCTTTGTTTGTATTTAGTATCAAATAAAAAGGAAAATTATTCTCCAGGTATTTTTTTGTCTTATTTTCTCCTTTTTGCATCACATTTTCCCTTCCTTGTGTGTTTGTTCTCATCAAAATTCCACATTTGGTTTTGGGCTTAAAAATAACCTCTTGCATCCTTGCTTGTAAATCTAGTATAAGTAGGGGTTTAATTGGTTACATTTCACATTCTATCACACACATTAATCCAAAAATCGAGACATTCGCACTGGATGGATCTGATTAGGATTTCATCACCCAACAATAAATTTGCTACGGTGTTCGGTCAAGTTATAAATCCTATAAAAATTTAGACCTCATGTACCTTGGGGTATATTAAGGACTCCCCATCCAAAAATACCTGAAACCAACCTTAGATTACCATTTCTGAGGTACCTTCATTATCCATTTCCCCTTTTGTTTTTCACATATTTTTAATCAAGATAAATAAAACATTGCATGCTTGACATGTTTGTCTTAATTAGTGTGACAATTGTTTTCTTGTTTTGTTTCATGCTTGTTATCACACACTCTTTAGCTATGAAAATGGAACCAAATCATACATCAAACAATCCATTCACTTCATTCCAACAAACCTCGCCTTGATCATTATCTCATCCATGCCCTTGGTTACCTCTTACATGGTCACCCAACCTTTGATCATCAATGTGCCTCATCAAGGACATATTGTTCAAACCACCTATGAGGAGACCAATTTATTTTTACATCATCAATCCATTTCCTCTAGACCAACTTCACCTCCATCTTCTGCTCCTTGATAAACTCTCTTCCTTCCTTCCAAAACCATTTATGACTTCCTATTTTGTAGATCTCCCACGATCTCTCAATCACATCAATCCACTCAATCGGTGGATCCTATTCCACCCCACCACCTCATATCAACATTATTCCCTCTTCATTTGATATTATCACTAACATGCCTATCCAACCATAACAATAGATTGACATTCAAATTTCTCATATGCTTTGAAAATCAAGTATTCCCATCCAATCCCAACTGTCTTAAGACGTTCCTAATTTCCAACTACACACATTCCCCAACCAATGAAATCTCCATCCCTTGGCATTTGCAAACAACCCTTTCCTAATTCACCACCGAAAAATCAATTTCCACCTTCCACACATTATAAATTTAATCCTTATGCAATCAATATTATACATCAAATATCTTCATCTTCACCTATCTCATCCACTTTGTCATCTACTCCTACCATAGAAATTGTGAATTTGAATTATTCAATATATACCCCCACATCCACATCAAATATATCCGTGACTACCACACCTATCACATTAACTTCTATTGTTTGTTCTACATCGATTTCTACCATTAACACATCCAAAATGAATTTGAATATACATAAAATTCATACACATGTAACATACCACAACCTATCATATCTAACCCCTTACCCACATATACATCAAACACACCTATCACTACATCAATTGCATCCCTAAACATCCCAATTGTACCTATCTCTCCATTAATTTCAACTACCCCTATATCTACCACATCAAAAATTCACTTACATATACCTTGACATCTTCATCACATATACCCACATCTTTTCCCATGGCCACATCACCTATTTTATCCCAATCTTCTATACTTAATCCTTCAACATCTACCATTTCCACATCTATACCCACTACCACACCAATCACATCTTCTCGATTTACAAACATATACATGATACCCATTGAAACATTTATGAAACAAACATCCCCACCTAAGACAAACACAAAGGGAATTTATGCCTCCTCTAATAAACCAACTATTTCTATATTAACCAATATAAAACCTACACAATCCACATCTCACATAGACCTCATTAATCACATCATATAAACACATATTTCTCCATCAATATCCACATCTACACCCACCATTGAATATATACCTATATCTACTTCATCACTTATCACATCCACTTCATTAGATTTGATTATACCTACTACTTCACCCACATCTATTCCACCCTTACCTATTATACCATCCTTAGAATCAATCCCAATTCCTCTTTCTTACATTTTTCCCGCACCAACCACATTGACTATTATGACCACCTATTGGGCCCCAACATATTGGTTAAGTATGAGAAGATGCGTGGGTTCACAAGACCTATATGAAGAAGGGCGCATGACCTTGCTCGCATGGTTATATGGGTCTGTTATGACCTCAAGGAATGTAATGTGGTTATTAAACTCATTAAATATGAATATAAGGTTCAATCCTAAAATGTAACACCTTGACAAACTATTATATTTCTTGCAATGAGCATGTGTGAATGAGGTGTGTTCCCTTGATTGTTGAAAATCATGCTTGTTATGGATAAATCATTTCTGATCTTGGATTCTTTAGAACGAAATGATATGGCTTTGTAAGAATCCATTTTCACTTCTTATTGATAAGTTGCAATATGATTTTGAGAGTTGCAAACTTATCTCTTTTACTGACTCATCCTTGGATCAATTTTAGTGATCCAAGGAATGTTTTAAATCTTCTTAACAAACTGAATGGTAAATTGACATTCATTAGTTGAGAGACATAGCAGACTAAACTTTGTATGTTACAAATTATTTGGGCTTGAGTGAACGTGTCTTCATTCGGTTGTATGTTTGTGCTTGGGTCTTTGGGGATTGATCTCTGCACAGACATTTTGGTGTAAAAATATATAGTCTGCTTAATGACTATGAAGGGGATCAGAATCCTAAAACTAAAGGACTATCCTAATGGTATCCTAAACTAGGTAAGAGCACCTACTTCCTAGCTACATCTACTTAATTGGGGTTATAATCTAACCTAAGCTTCTTATTCTATTTTGTTGGGGTGGTGTCCTAACCTAAGCTCTTGTGCTAAATGAATAAGGGGGGGAGATTACTATAGTAATACTAGACTATATTAACCTAATGCCTAATACTAATGGTTGTGAATTTAATCTAACCTAAGGTGGAAACTACCTATGGCAATGTTTTAAGACCTAAGGTGATTTATTGTTAGACTAACCTAAGTCTTGGGAAATCTAGCCTAAACTATTTAAAAGGAACCTAAGGGTCACATGGCACTAAGGTGATGGTTCCAATGGATTTTAATTGATTTGATTTGGGTTTAATGCAAGGAGGTACTACCAATTTTGGAAAGGGCTAGTTAAATTTAGTTGAGGCTTACGTGGAGGCTTCACTAAATATGGAATTGCATGTTATTTTGGAAATGGCATTCACCAGTTTTGGGAGGTGGTGGCAAGGAGAGATAAGTGGGAGAATTGGGAGTAATGGCATTAATGGACCTTAGTTTTTGTGTGCAAACCATCTTGGAAACAAGAGAGGTAGGTTTGTGAGAGGTTGTTTGGTTTTTCATGTCTCACAAATTTTCTCTGCATGGAGCTATTTGGTTCTTTGAACCAGATAGTTTGACTTCTTCTTCTACTTCTTGGCTATTTTTGGTTTCTTTGGTCTATTTTTGATCAAGGAATGTATATGAGGCATTGGAAGAAAATTTGTTTAGTTGTTGATCTTTCATGGAGAAGAAAAAGAGTGGGAAGCTCGGCTGGAAGTCTCCTTTGAATTGGTAGAGGAACTATCAGGCATGATAGGCTCTACCCATTAAGATTTCTTGCTTTCTTCTAAGTGATTCATTAAAACAATTCTGCTCTCATGAGATAAATATTTGCATGATTTGTCTAGTTAATTACTTGCATGTTTTTATGAATCTCTGTGGTTTTTGGAATGTAAATCCATTGCTGCATAGTAATGATAGTTTTTGGGAAACTTTCTGTGCTAGTTTAATGGTGACATGCATGCAAAACTTGTATGAAGCTTGTATTTCATTTGTATTTCATTTTGAACTGGCATTAGTTTCTTTGTGTGGTTCTGAACCTTTATGGGAGTCTTATGTTTCATTTTGAACTATTATTTGGAGCCGTGTTTTGTCCATTTGAACTCATATGGGAGCTTCATGTTTTGTTATGAGCTCGTATTTGAACTTCATGTTTATTCTAAGCTAGTATTAGAGCTTTGTGTAGTTCTGAACTTTTGTTTGAAGCTTCAAGTTTGAAACGTACTTGTATTCAGTACTTACGTGATTTAAACTTGTAGTTGAATCGATGTGTTTGATTTTGTACTTGTATTTTGAGTTGGAGTTTTACTTATATTCAAGGATTGAAATGCTTGAACTCATTTATGGACTGTCTACTCGATAAGGGCTTGAGAGATTAGTTTTGGTTTGAAGTTGATTTGGTAATCTCTTTTGAGATCTCCTTCATGTAGCTTCTTGAGTGTGAATGGTTTTAGTACTTCTATCTTTTAGACTATACAACCTTCTTTGAACTTGATAGGGCATGTGAATACGAAGTATATCCTTTCTTCTCTACCCTAAGCAAACCCATGTCTTGTTGAAAGCTTGACTATTTTGTTCATAGGATTAATGGACTAGAACTATGTCTTGTTGTGGGTTTGGTTGATTTTAGTTCATTTGGAACAATCATTAATAGATTTAGAGGGTTATGGAAATACAATATGCTTTCTCCTTCTTGTAATAGATGTTAAAACAAATACCTTCCTTGTCATAATATTTTTAAATGGAACTTGAGAGTCCTTGTTGTGATTTTGTTTTAGTCACGTTGGAGGTAAGTTTGGGACAATACTTGTCTTAAACGTATATTGAGTTTTCTTACTCTCTTCAGTTCTTTTTAATTGATTTTTGGGTTTTATTAAAAAGATGGATTGAGTACCTTAGTGTACTGAATTTTGTATGAAAGGATATATTTTATCTCTGTTCAGATAGTTTTGTATTATTGTTCTTATTTGGATCACGAACTACTTACTCCTTAGTATTGAGTTGTTGAAGCCTTGTAATGGGATTTCAGTTCTTGAGTTCGTGATTACTTCTGAACTTGTATATCTTTTATTGTTTGTGGATTTCTATTCCTTGATGGATTCATTGAACGAATCTCCAAGTTTTAAAGAGAAAGGAACATGTTCTCTTGGGGACAATATATTTTTTGGGACTGTATTGTGTACTTCATTCTAAGATTTGAATTTGAACTTGTGCTTAATGAATGGAAATAGGTAAACTAGTTTGTAAGATTTGTAATGGAAAATTAGAAGTGTGCTTTCTTTAACTATGTGTTTGGTTTTGTGTTCTCTTTGGGAACTAGTTAAAGAATTTCTAAGTTTGAAATAGAAATGGGAATTCATTTCATAGTATAAATGAAATGAATTATGGATTGGTCCTTTTCCAATGGAGATCCTTTTTACTGTTGTTTGGATAAGTTCATTTGATTGAACTTTTCGTATTCGATTCTCTTCTGAGATGGAAATTTCTTGTGGATTGTTTGGTCTACTTTGTATAAGTCATTGGTTGTAATGATGTGGAAAGAGATTAGTTGAGTCGGTATGTTGGAAAGAAAATAATAACATGCTTAGACCGACTGTTTTTGCTTGATTGAGTCATACTCCATTTGGATTGATATTGGAAGGTTGTCTCTTTTTGCACTTTGTCTTATTATGAACCCTTCTTGGATGGACTAGATAAGAGATTAATTCTATGTGAGTCTAGCTTGGGTTGTGGAATGTTTGGTTTCAGATCTTTGAATTATATCTTCTAACATGTGGAAGTTAGTTTAGACTTGTAGGAGGACTGATTTGACTCTCAACCCCTACTTGGATTGATTTGGGATTCTTGTTAGATGTTGTTTCTTTAATGTTGAATCCTTATATTGTTATCTTTGAACTGAGGTAGTTTTGTGTGTTCTAAACATTTCTATCTTTCAGATGATTAGTGTATGGGGAATAGTATGTATTGATTCTTCTTCTTTTTTATATGGAAAGATGAAGCATCCTAATATGAGCTATGCTGTAATTAACTTCTTTAGCTACTTAGTAAAGATAAATGTGTATTTCTATTCTTATAGAATTATGAAACAATTGGATGACAAGACATGTTGATTGTTTTAAAGTAATTGATAGGATCAATTAAACCTTATGATATAATGTAGATGTTGTGGATTATATTATGCTCTTTTCTTAAAAGTGAATTCAGACTCTTTAATTGTACTTCTTTTCTGGATGTTATTACTTATGATTATTTGTATGATATATTAATTGTTTCATTAAAGCAGAGTTGTTTTAATGGAACAATTAGTGGAATGCACTTCACTTTAATGCTTAGTGCTTATCATGCTCAGTTCATTGAACTAACCCATGCTAGAAATTTTTGTAGATGGACATCGTAAGTGATAAAAGAAGGAAAATTTTTATGATGCATTGGCTTATTTAATTCTGGATCTTATGTAAAGAGTTTGAATCATTCTTGAGTTGTATTGGAAAAGAAAAGTGATGTTCTTTTAAGATCTTAATTCTGATTGACATGCAGAATGTCTGAAATGCATAGTCTTGTAAATGTATATTTATCATCATGAATTGAAAGGTTTTGTGTTGGACTCCAATTTGTGATGTGAATTCTTTTGTACTTGTATGATGGAAATAATAGTGATATCTTGGTGGTATTCTTTATATCTATTTGTATACTATTGTTGTTATAAGATAATGAGTTGGATTAAGGAGATAGTATAATCTCCCTTATTATAATGAACTTGTTAAATTGCAAAAGATGTCATTCTCTAACTACACAACTATAGTTTAATAATGAAATATGCTTGGGACATACAATTAAACTATATAAGTAATGAATGATAAAAAGGTTATGTTAAACCTAACATCTAACCATGTAGAGGAAGACTCTTCCTCTCTCATGGAATGAAAGATAAAAGGAATAGTGGTTATGATATTTAATCTTTATACTAAGTTTATAAAGTAAACACTAGCTGAATCTAGGTGGATGACACACTTGATTTGGAAAGCTAGGTTGCATTAAGAATTAAATGTTTGATGTTTGTTGTCTATTTTTGGGATAACTGCTTGTTATGCCACATTAATGAACAACAATGCAAACATGAATTAATGAAGTTCTCCATATCTAATCAAGATAAGTATGGGTAAAGAACTTAATAAATGTTGGAATTAGGGTTAGGCATGGTTGTTATAATCTGAATCTTAATCCAATTTAATTATGATTAATGACCACTAAGGGGGTATGTACATCTTGATGAATCAGTTCTAACGGATGTTGGCACATGCCAACTACAGACTATACCCTCGAGAAGTCCTAGGACTTCTCAAGGATACAAGTGTTGCAGTTGACATGTGGCAACACCCTTCCATATTTGTTCATCTAGATCTACACATCTGGACTTGAACTTAGTTTCTCTCTAGGTCAAGTTAGTAGCATGTTTAGGATAGGTAGTAGCTTTCAATGACTTAGGGTACCTTGGCACATCCGGTTGACTTAGGTCAACCGAGTATGCCCATATACCCTAAGTCATCGTGAGCATCTTCCTATAATAAATTATGTTGCTAATCTGGGCTAGGGTCAAACCTTGGGCAAGTGGACTGATAGTAGTCAGTAAAGACCATTCTAGATAACATAAGAGTGAGGTGAAGGATGTATTCAAAATGACAAGTATGCCATCTAGGAATAGTAACATGAATAGTATGTTGAAAATATTTGGCCAAAGTATCGCAAGTTGTTGGTTGCGTTGTCCTATGTCACCTAGTTTAAAGCAACGTGATGTCAGATGAATATTGGTAACAAATATTTAGATAGGTTCTTTAAAAAAATCACTCAAGTACTAGAATAGGGTAGGAGAACCAAGTATACGTAGTATACATAAAGTATTCTATACTTTAAGTTAACATGAGAGATCGGTTGGTAACCGAGTCATGGAATGAGAGATCGGTAGTATACTGAGTCATTACAGCTACATATGGTTATCTGTTATGAGATTGATTGGCATGGAATGTGTGTTCTAAATGATGTTTTATTTTATGTTTCAAATTGTTTTCCCCTTGTTTCTAAAGTCTTAAAATGGGAATGTTACATAAAACATGTGTTATGAACCTTTTCTATATGTTGTCTATTATTTCTCTTTTATGGATGCATTGATATGATAACTCATCCTAGGTTCTCAGAATGAATGCATGGTTCCTTCCTTTCTTTTACACTTAAGTATCTATCATAGATGATGTATTCTCATAAGACTCACATAAAGGAGAGGCTCGGTGCCGCGCATGCCTCAAGTGAGCACCCAGGCATGTTGGGTGATAGGCCAACGCGTATTGGATTAGACTATTGGTCTAAGAGTATAAAAATGACTACATCTTGGTTCCATTTTTGGGACCTATTTTCAAAGTTGTTGTGAGAAAAGGCATACATTTTTGTCCTTGTGATACATGATGACAAAACATCTAACATTGGAAAGTGTTGAAGCTTGGTTCAAGAACACAGAGGATGAATTTTCTCAAAGATTCAACACTGGATCTAAGTTTGATGCACATAGATGGGTAGAAAAGAACTATACCATGAGTTGTATTAGACATTCTTCTGTTGTTTTCTAGTAGAACTATATGAATGGATTTTAGCATATGCATCCATGTCAAGTTGGTGTTATAGATCACGCATATGGACCCAAGATGATTATTAGAGGTTACAAGATGCAGATCTAACTTGGATGTGTGTTGTTGATCACTGGTGGAAAGGAGTGATGACCAGTTATACTTTAGAATACAATATTTCTACGTATTATTACCCAAAAGTTGATGAGTTTGAGTTTTGAGGGAGCCCAGAGGATAATTTTTGCATGTTATTCCTTTGGTTATGAATATCTTGATCATTACCTTAAGTTTAGAGGCATTTCCTATGGCCGACTAAGCTTCTCTAAGCACTGTGAGAGGAAACTAGGGTGGCGGAAGATGACAAACATTATAGATGAAAAGAAAAGGGAGGAGAGATGACTCAAGTATAGTGAAGCTCATGAAAGGGAGATGATTAGACAACGTGAGGTTACAAGTGTGATGGATCTATGGAGGTAGACGTTACGGAAAGGAGTTGAGGTTTACACAGAGGATGTGAAACCTGAGAAATATTTGTTACCCCATCTTAGCAAGCACAAGAGAGAAGCCCCTTTAGTTTCTGATGAGAGTTCATCACATGGAGAATTGAGAGCTGTCAAGGCACATCTCGAACCCATTTGGTGACCAACCCCCGGTGCTTCATTTTCCAGATCAAGGAGAAGTATTGTTAACCCAGTTGGTATCAGTGGGAGTAACCGTTCTGTGCCCAAGAGATATAATTTATTGTTTAGAACATCCAGGGCTACGTAAACCATTTCGGTATTTAGAGGAATTTTTGAGAAATCTGCAATTACGCAAGGTTTGGGTATTGTGTATGGGAGTGGCGTGGGACACATAAGTAGTAGTGGGACAATATCACAAACCATCAACATGTAGTTCAGTGGGACATTGGGAACACTAGGCACAACCACTTTAGGCCATTTTCTGGCTACAGGAGGTGGATTTGGTGGTATAGGAGCTAGAGGACCTGGTGGACCTAATGGATCTAGAGGATCTGGTGGGTCAGGAGGAACAAGACCTGGTGGATCCAGTGGATCTGGTGGAGGAGGAAACACCGAGAGGGAACCAAGGCTCTGGATTAGGAGGACAAGGGCCTCAGCCACCTCCACAAGTATTTTTGAGATGTATTTGTACTTACCATACTATATGGGTATTGAAGATGCTACAGAGCATGTGCACAAGTGTGAATTACTATGGCAAGTTAATTTGTAAAAACATTGCAAGGCGCCGCATAGTTGGTATCCAAAATGTGAACTTCATCAAATAGTGGTTGACTACACTACATTGAAGAACAACTTCATAATAGAGTTCCATAGCCCAGAAGTTGAGCAAAAGAGCATCAACGCCCTGAAGGAGATCTAACAAGGAATGAAAAAGAGTGTGTAGGAGTATGGCACATGTTTTAAGACTCTCTTGTCAAAACTATCTTATGACATCCACCCTTCTCAATATGCTCAATGATTTTTGGAGGATTGACAAGACCGTTTAGGAGGATTTGTCACACAAGACTTAACATGAGACCCGTGCGAGGCCTTGGAAGCTACCTTGCATGAGAAGGCTATTGGGAGCGTTGATATTTGGTGTTATCTCTTTTTTGGAGGCTAAAATTATTGCAATGGCCAAACATTTGGAGAATTTGTCTACAAACTCAGTGCATGAGGTTCGTAGTGGGATTTGGTGTATAGAATGTGAAGTGGAAAGGGCATGCAAAGGATAGTTTTCCTTGGAATTCGGTACGCACTATGGAGGTAGACGTGAAATTTTCTATGGGGATCATGATGCAAGTAGGTGCCCTCTACTACAACGCATAATCCGTAAGAATGTTTCTTGCTATTGCAATATATGTACCTCTATGACCCATGATACTAAGGATTATAGATTGATTGATCATATTCATGATGTTATTGATCTTGGTGTGTGCCAAAATAGTCTTGCAAGTAGTTCTAAGGATGATGATCATCATTATGAAGGGAACGTAGATGGAGGAACGTGGAAGAGGTTTTCGTGAGAGGATTTCATGGTCACAGTAACCACAATGGAGGAAGAAGTGAATTCCCGTGAGGAACTTGTTATAATTGTGGATCTATAGAGCATTACAAGTGTGAGTGTCCTAATCTATTGTAATTCTCATGGTGTGGAAAGAAACATAAGTACAAAGAGTGTCTAGAGATTTATGAGCATATGAACTAGTAGCACCGGAAAGACAAAGGCACTGGGATGGTGAGCATCAAGAAATCTGATTCACAATGGATTCCAAGAGTGGTGTGTGAGTCAAGGATAGAAAATGTATAGGTGACGACGCGAGTAGAGCCACACATGCCAAGGAGATGCCAAGACAAAGGACATTGGTTTTAAGAGAGGAAGTGGTACATGGGAAGTATCTAGATCCTACTCATCAGAAGGAGGTGTATCAAGAGACTATGGATGTGATTCAGAGTTTGTAAGGGGAGATCTAATGTCTAAAGGATTAGTCAAAGTAGTTGGAGCAAAGGAAGAATGTTGAGGCTCCAAAGGATGACTGGATGAGGTCAAGGAAGTATGTAGGATGTTAAGGAAAGAGAATATTATTCCCTTGCTAGGAGAATGGCTAAGGGAGAAGGTACCATGCGTTGGAGTAGAGCGTGAAAGGAAGGTTTTGCATGCAAACCTTCCTCCTCATAGCCTTGACTATGATAAGGAGATTACTTTGAATACAGTTGTTGATGGGTGGATTTTAAGAAATATCCTCATTGAAACATGAGTAGAGGTCAATGTTCTTACCTTGGATGCCTGGCATCAAATGGGAAGACCCGCACTACACATATTTTAATGTGTTGTATATGGAAAACAAGACAAAGGAAATGCCCATTGGAGTCTTGAAGGATGCATTTATCACTATTAAATGGGCTGAGTTCACTAGGAATTTGAATTCTTGGCACTCACCGAGGTGGATAATTTCCCAAAATTACTTGGGTTCCCTTGGTGTTATAAGAACAATGACAACTTCAAGTTTAACAAGGGGTATATAAGCTTTGAGAAAAATTAAGAAAGGGTGATTATACATTTATTAGATGGGAAATAAACACCCTATACTGAGCCCTTAGGAGAGGAACTCCTTGATAGAATCTATGTGCTCTCCATTAGAGATCCTGAGATAATTCATCCCATGGAGGGAGTAATCTAGTTTGAACATTCTCAGTTCTCAAGTGATACCACTAGAATGACATGTACAAATTAGGTGCACGTGACTTATGAGTTGATTGGGAGACATTTTATAGGATTTATAACAAGGGTAATGAAGGCATGCTCAGTCAAGCGCCTAGGAGGGAAGAAGTTGCCAAGTTACTCTAGAGGAGCATACCCTGAAATTTTCTTGTGAGAAATGGAGGTTCAAGTGGAAGAATGAGGATGAGAGAAGGGGAATGCTCAATTATAACCTACTTGGAACTACAGTGCACTAGTGGGATACACATCGGGAGAGCCTCCTAGAATGGTGTGAGGTAAGAATCACATTTTCTGTAAGGTTCTCTAGGAGCAATGCGCCCACTATCATACAAGACTACCATGGTAAAGAGACCGCCTCATTTCATGTCCAAATGTGTGAGAAGGCCTAGATGGGAAGCGAAGAAGATTTACCACCGTTTTTATGGGTGCATAAGTTGTATTCCACCTTATAAGGTTATGCATTTGCTTGGTATATTCATTCGAAGATGCATCGCCAAACAGGTAATTGGCAGGAGTTAGCGGCTGATCTCATTCAAGATTTCGAGTATAGGAGTACCAAACCATTAGTGGATAAGGTGTTGCAAGTAATCAAGTGCCTTATAATGGGGGATAATTATATGGTAGAATATAGGTTACTAGAATTATCGGGTGAGCCTTATTTGGAAATGCACCTCTATGAAGAAGAATCAAAGGAAGTGCAACTTGAGTGCACGTGCATGGAGAAAGAAAAAGGAAAAATTGTCTATATAGTATATGGTGAAGAGATGGAAAATTTGAATGTTAACCATTATGAAGGTACATGAGAAGTCATAGATAGAAATTGATAAGTTAGCATGTGCCTATAATGAGCCCTTGAAAATAAACAAGGTTAACATTGGGACACAACCATAACCTAAGGAAGCTATCATTGGGGACTATTGGTCAGAAAAATAAGTTTCAAAGGTCATTGATCCATTGCATGAGTCCCAAGGATTTTTCCCTCATAGGTACCATGAACTCAAAGGTGTCCACCATTACTTAGGGGAGAAGAAGATCAAGTTGAAGGAAGGTGCACACCTAATTCAGAAGAGGCCTTATCGAATGAATCCAAATCTGCACGCGTACGGGTCAAGGAATAAATAGACAAAACGATAGCATTTGGTATCATTGAGGCAGTTAAATAATCAAAATGGATAAGCCCGATGGTCATAAATATCAAGAAGGATGGGAGGATAATGATTTGTGTAGACTACAAGGACTTGAATGCAGTATGTGTCATCAATCCTTTTCTAGCCCCTTTATTGAAGAAATTTTGGAGGGAGTATCCGGGTGCGAAGTCTACTCTTTCATGGATGGGTTCTCAGGGTATCACCAAGTTAGGATTGCAAAGGAAGACCAGAGAAAGACAACTTTTTCCACTAAATGGGGAAGTTTTTCCTACATGGTTATGCCTTTTGGATTGAAGAATGTTCCTGCTTTGTATTTTCGCATCCTGGTACAAGCATTTCAGGACTTCATCCATAAATTTCTTCAAGTGTACCTAGATGAATGGACTATGTATGGATTAGTAAAAGACCATTTTTACAATTTGAGGATGATTTTCGAGAGATTTTGGCAATTGAGGATATCCCTTAACATTAAGAAATGTGTTTTTTCTACTCCATTTGGAACATTGTTAGGACATTATATGTAAGGAAGGCTTACTAGTGGATCCCGCCAAAGTTGCAATTATTGTGGGATTAGGGGAGCCTACTAGTAAAAGTTCAAGTGCATGGATTCCTTGGGCATATGGGGTACTACAAGAAATTCATCAAGGGGTATGCCAAGATCACCACACCCTTAGAGGATTTTCTAAAACACAGGAATACCTTTCTTTGGGGAGAGGTGCAAAGAGAGGAATTTGAAACTTTAAAGGATAGGCTTGTCATGACTGTAACACCTTGGAAAAACTGTTATATTTCTCTTTTTCATTACAAGCGTTGGCATGTGATTTCCTTGAATGAGGTGTGTTCCCTTGATTATTGAAAATCATGATTTTTATGGATAAATCATTTCTGCTCTTGGATTCATTAGACTGAAATGGTATGGCTTGCAAGAATCCATTTTTCACTTCTTATAGGTGAGTTTCAATTGGGTTTTGAGAGTTACAAACTTATCTCTTTTACTGACTCATCCTTGGATCAATTTTAGTGATCCAAGGAATGTTTTAAATCTCCTTAATGGAATGAATGGTAAATTGACATTCATAAGCCTGAGAGACATAACAGATGAACCTTTGTATTTTACAAATTCTTTGGTCTTGTATGAACGTGTCTTCATTTGGTTGTATGTTTGTGCTTGGGTCTTTGGGATTGATCTCTTTAGGATATTAATGGCGTAAATGAAATGTAGTCTACTTCATGACTAAGAAGGGAATCAAAATCCTAAAACTAAAGGATTATCCTAATGGTATCCTAAACTAGGTAAAAACACCTACTTCCTAGCTATGTCTACTTATTTGGGTTTCAATCTAACCTAAGCTTCTTATTCTATTTTTTGTTGGGATGGCATCCTAACCTAAGTTCTTGTGCTAAATGAATAAGGGAGAAATTACTAATGTAATTCTAGGTTATTTTAACCTAATACCTAATACTATATGGTTGTGAATTTGATCTAACCTAAGGTGGAAATTACCTATGGCAATGTTTTAAGACCTAAGGTAATTATTGTTAGACTAACCTAAGTTTTGGGAAATCTATCCTAAACTATTAAAAGGGAACCTAAGGGTCGCATGACATTAAGGTGACTGGTTTAAATGACATTTAATTAATTTGATTTGGTTAAATGAATCGAGGTACAACTAGCTTTGGCAAAGGCTAGTAAAATTTAGTGGAGGCATATGTAGAGGCTTCACTAAAGATGGAAATGCATGTTAAATTAGAAATGGTATTCACCAATTTTGGGAGGTGGTGGCAAGGAGAGATAAGTAGGAGATTTGGGAGTAATTACATTAATGGACCTCAGTTTTTGTGTAAACCATCTTGGAAACAAGGGTGGTGGATTTGTAAGATGTTGTTTGGTCTTGCATGTCTCGCAATTTTTCACTTTGCATGGAGCTATCTAGTTCTTTGAACCAACATTTTGACTTCTACTTTGTGGTTATTTTTGGTTTCTCTGGTCTATTTTCAATCGAAGGAATGTATATGAGGCATTGGAAGAAAAGATGTTTGGTTGTTGATCTTTTGTGGAGGAGAAAAAGAGTTGGAAGCTCGATCTGGAAGTATCCTTTTTGATATGGCGAAGCACTATCAGGCATGATAGGCTCTATCCATTAAGATTTCTTTCTTTCTTCTAAATGATTCATTAAAACAATTCTACTCTCATGAGATAAATGTTTGCATGATTTTTCTGGTTAATTACTTTCATGTTTTTATGAATCTCTATGGTTTTTGGGATGTAAATCCATTGCAAAGTAATGTTAGCTTTTGGAAACTTTCTCTATGCAAGTTTAGTGGTGACATGCATGTGAAACTTGTATTCGAAGCTTTGTATTTCATTCTAAACTTGTGTTTGAGGCTAGTGTTGTTCTGAACTAGCATTCATTGCCTTGTGTTTCATTATGAACTTTTATTGGAGCCTTGTGTTTCGTTTGAACTTGTATTGGAGCTTTGTGTTTTGTTCGAGCTTGTATTGGAGCTTTGTGTTGTTTTGAACTTGTGTTCGAAGCTTCGTGTTTGGCACTAAACTCATATTCAATACTTGTGTGTTCGAACTTGTGTTTGAGGCATTGTGTTTGGTTATGTACTTGTATTTTGAGCTTGAGTTTTACTTATATTCAAGGATTTGAAATGATTTGAACTCATTTATGGACTGTCTGCTCGAAAAGGCTTGAGAGATTAATTTTGGTTTGAGTTGATTTGGTAATCTCTTTTGAGATCTTCTCCTTGTAGCTTCTTGAGTTGGAATGGTTGTGGTACTTCTATTTTTGGAGACAGACCGCTTTCTTTTAAATTATAAATGCATGCAAATATGGAAGATATTCTTCTCTCCTATGCTCTGAGAAAACCCGTCTTGTTGAAGGCTTGACTATTTTTTTTGAAGGTTAATGGACTAGAACTGTAACATGTTGAGGACTAAGGAACCTCTGGTTAGTTATTGTACTATTATTTACTCTTTGGTTTGATTTTGAGTTCATTTGAAATGGTCGTTATCAGTTTTTAGGATTATAGAAATGTAGTATGCATACTCCTTCTGTGATTTATGTTTGAAACAAATACCTTCTCTGTCGCAATCTTTATAGATGGAACTTGAGAGTTTTTGTTGTGATTTCTGTTTCAGTCATGTTGGAGGTAAGTTGAGACATTGCTTGACTCAAACGTTTATTGGGTTTTCTTACTCACTTTCAGATCCTCTTAAATTGACTTTTGGGTTTTAAGGAAAGAAGAGTTGAATACTCTCTCATTCTGAATCTTGTTGATAGGATTTATCACCTCTGGTTTGGGGTTGTTTCACTTAATTTGTCTTCACGATGACCACGAACTTTATGTCTCTGTTATTTGGAGCCGTGTAAGACCTAGAAGTTGGGAATATAGTTTCTATTGAGTTTGTGAGTTTTATTGAATCTTGTTTATCTTATACTATTTTGGGTTTTCTATTCTTTGTTGGATTCATTGAATGAATCTCTTGGGTCTTTAAAAGAGAAAGGAATATGTTCTCTTGTGGATAGTATACTATTTTTGGGACTGTATTGTGTACTCCTTTATGAGAATTGAATTCAAACTTGTGTTTAATGAATTGGAATATATAAACTAGGTGGTAATGATTTGTAAGGGAAACTAGAAGTGTGCTTTCTTCTAACTGTGTGTTTGGTTTTTGTTCTCTCTTGGGAACTAGTAAAAGAACTTCTAATTTTGGAAATAGAAATGGAATTCATTTGATATTAGAAATGAAATGAATTCTTTATTGGACCTTTTCCTTTTGAGATCCTTTAACTTTTGAAAAGATAGGTTCATTTGATCGAACTTCTCTGTGGCATGACTCTCTTCTTGGCTGTAGAGAGATTGTTCTCTTAGGCCTACTTGACTTTTGAGTTCAGCTTTTTGTCCCTTGTCTTATAGGAAATAGTGGGAAACCACTCTTCTGAGATGGAAATTTCTTTGTGGATTGTTTAGTCTACTTGTACTAATCATTTGTTGTAATGATGTGGAAAGAGAATAGCTGAGTCGATCTGTTGAAAAGAAAATAATAACATGCTTAGACCGACTATTTTGTTTGACTGAGTCATACTTCATTTGGATTGATATTGGAAGGTTTTATCTTTTTGCACTCTGTCTTATTATGAACCCTTCTTGGATGGACTCGAGAAGAGATTAACCCTGTGTGAGTCTAGCTTTGATTTGTGGAACGTCTGGTTTCAAATCTTTGGATGATATCTTCTAACATGTAGAAGTTAGTAAGACTTGTAGTTAGACTATTTTGATTCTCTATTCCTTCTTGGATTGATTTGGGATTCTTGTTTAGATGTTGTCTCTTTAATATTGAATCCTTATTGTTATCCTTGAACTGAAGCAATTTTGTGTGTGTCTTGAACCTATTTTTGTCTTTAAGATGATTAGTGTATGGGAATAGAATGTATTGATTCTTCTTATTTTGCTTATATGGAAGGATGAATCATCCTAATATGAGCTATGTTGTAAATAACTTCTTTTGCTACTTAGTAAAGATAAATGTGTATTTCTATTCTTATAGAATTATGAAACAATTAGATGACAAGACTTGTTGTTTGTTTAAAAGTAATTGATAGGATCAATTAAACTATATGTTATAATGCAGATGTTGTGGATCATATTATGCTCATTTCTTAAAAGTGAATTCAGAATCTTTAATTGTACTTCTTTTCTAGTTGATATTACTTATGCTTATTTGTATGATATATTAATTGTTTCATTAAAGCATAGTTGTTTTAATGGAACAATTAGTGGAATGCACTTTGTTTTAATGCTTAGTGCTTATCATGCTCAGTTCATTGAACTAACCCATGCTAGCAATTTTTGTAGATGGACATCGTAAGTGATAAAAGAAGGAAATTTTTTTATGATGCATTGGCTTATTTAATTCTGGATCTTATGTAAATAATTTCAAATCATTCTTGAGTTGTATTGGAAAAGAAAAGTGATGTTCTTTTAAGATCTTAATTCTGATTGACATGTAGAATGTCTGAAATGCATAGTCTTGTAAATGTATATTTCATCATGATGAATTAAAAGGTTTGGAGAATGACTCTAATTGTTGTGTAAATTCTCTTGTACTTTATAAGACAGAAATAGAAGTGATATCTTGGCGATACTCCTTACATCAGTTTATATACTATTGTTGTTATCAATTAATAAGTTGGATTAAGGGGATAGTATAATATCCCTTATTATGATGAAGCTTGTTAAATTGCAAAAGATGTTGATCTCTATCTAAACAACTATAGTTTAATAAGGAAATATGCTTTGGATATACAATTAAACTATATGAGTAAAGAATGATAAAAAGGTTATGTAAACCCTAACATCTAACCATGAAGAGGAATTATCTTCCTCTCTCAAAAGAATGAAAGATAAAAGGAATGGTGGTTATGATCTTTAATATTTGTAATTCATTATAAAGTAAACACCTACTTTGGACAACTAGGTTGCATTAAGAATTAAACGTTTGATGTTTGTTGTCCTATTTTTGGGATAACTGCTTGTTATGCCACATTAATGAACATCAATGCAAACATGAGTTAATGAAGTTCTCAATATCAAATTAGATTAATTATGGATATAGAACTTAATGAATGTTGGAATTAGGGTTAGGCATGGTTGTTGTAATCTGAATCTTAATCCAATTTAATTATGAATTAATGACCACTAAGGGAGTATGTACATCATGATGAATCAGTTCTAACAGATGTTGGCACATGCTAACTATAGGACTGTACCTTTGAGAAGACCAAGGTTGTTGTAATTGACATGTGGTAACACCCTTCCGTATTTGTTCATCTAGATCTACATACATCTGGACTTGAACTTAGTTTCTCTCTAGGTCAAGTTAGTAGCATGTTTAGGATAGGGAGTAACTTTCTATGACTCAGGGTACCTTGGAACATTTGGTTGACTTAGTTGATTGAGTATGCCCATATACCCTAAGTCATCATGAGCGTCTTCCTATAAAAAATTATGTTGCTAACTGGGCTAGGGTCAAACCTTGGGCAAGTGGATTGATGGTAGTCAGTAAAGACCATTCTAGATAATAGTAGAGTGAGGTGAAGGATGTATTCCAAAATGACGAGTATGTCATCTAGGAATAGTAACATGAACAATATGTTGAAAATCTTTGGCCAAAGTATCGCAAGCTGTTGGTTGCATTGTCCTATGTCACCTAGTTTAAAGCAACGTGATGTCAGATGAATATTGGTAATAAATATTCATATAGGTTCTTTAAACAGATCACTCAGTACCCAGAATAGGGTAGGAGAACCAAGTATACATAGTATACATAAAGTATTCTATAATTTAAGTCAACATGAGAGATCGGTTGGTAACCGAGTCATGGAATGAGAGATCGGTAAATTATTGAGTCATTATAGCTACATATGGTTATCTGTTATGAGATTGATTGGCATGGAATGTGTGTTCTAAATGATGTTTTATTTAGAACAGAGAACATTGTGTTTCAAAAATAAAAATAAAAAAACTTTTCCCTTGTTTCTAAAGTCTTAAAATGGGAATGTTACATCTTGGTATCATAGTGAAGGTTACAACTCTTGGACCTATTGTGTCCATAATATGATGAAACATAAATTTTATTGTTAACAAAAAAGATTAGAACAAGAGGAAATGTTGCAAATAATCCTCCAGCTGAGGAAGGAGCAACAAATTCCCAAAAAATTGATGAGATCCTTGCTGCCTTGTTGGACACAAGAGATCATTTGGCTGTACTTAAACATCAAGTAATGGGAAATGAAGAGGAAGAAGATGCTAGTAACAATAATCAGCCACCTCCTGAGGACAACACTAATTTAGGTGTTGATAATAACAATGTGAACATACATGATCAACTTGAGAACAAAAAGGCTAGGTTGGTAGCTGAACTCACTAATGATATAAAAAGGATAAGTCCACCCAAGTTTGATGGCACCACATTAGGAGATGGGGCTGAGAATTGGCTCAGTGAAATGGAGAAATACTTTGCAATAAGGAATTTCTCAGAAGAAACAAAGGTGATATGGGGAGCATATCAACTTTCCCATGAGGCATCTTCATGGTGGGATATCCGTAAGGTTGAGTTAAACATTAATGAAACTAATATCACATGGGATCAATTTAAAGGTTACTTTAGGCAACATTGGCTACCATAACTTTACTATGATCAGAAAATGATTGAATTCCATAACTTAGCTCAAGGAAAGCTAACTGTAACTGAGTATTGGGAGTGGTTTACTAAACTCCTTAAGTATGTACCTCAGTATCAAAATGATAAGAATTTTAGGATACAAAATTCATCATGGGATTGAATCCCGTTATAGGAGGAGAGGTGGATGTTCACAGCCCAACCACAATGGAAGGGGTTGTTGAAGTACCTATTGCCAACACCTTTTATATTCTACATGGATCACATGGAATTGAAGTAATTAGTCAAAAAGCCCTTTTTGTAAGGGTGCATATGCCGTTGGGTCCTATTATTTCAAGAGTTTGAGTTCATAGTGGTTGTAAAACCAGGGAAGAGAAATTCAGGACTTGACCAATTATCAAGGATTAATTCAAGGGAGGACATGTAAAGAATTGAGGATACCATATCTGACACATAATTTTTTAGGTTGCGGTGTGCACCCTCAGACTTGGAAGATATTGTAGTATTCTTGAAAATAGGTGTGTCACCGAAAGGGATGAATGCTCTAGAGAGGAAACAATTAGCAATATGCACCACACCCTACATGTTGATTAGTGGAGACCTGTATAAGTTAGGTTGTGATGAGGTTATGCGCCGATGCATATTAGAACATGAGCGCATGGAAATTATGGATGAAGCACATGGTGGGATTGCAGGAGGACACTATATAGGAAATTCTACCGCATGGAAGATTCTACTAGCAGGCCTTTGGTGGGAAACCATCTACCAGGATTGTATCGAATTTTACAAGGCTTGTGACAATTTCTAGTGCCTTAGAAAACCTAGGAAGAGGGATGAATTTCCCTTGCGACCAATAACCAGTGCTGAACCATTTGAAAAATGGGTAATCGACTTTATAGGGTCAATTTCACCAACCGTGTGAAGGACTGGTTCATAGTATATCATTACTTGCAATGATTACTTGACACTATGGACAGAGGAAGCACCTACAAAGGATTACACTACAACAACTACTAGATTTTTATGGGAGAACATAATCAACATGTATGGTTTTCCTTTAAGCTTAACAAGTGATAGAGGTACACATTTTCTCAATGAAACAATCAGATTATGTTAGAAAAATTTATGGTGGCCCATCACAAGACTACCCCTTATCACCCTCAAGAGAATCAAAACTATTGAGGCATTTAACAAAATACTCGATTACACATTGACTAAGATCTCTGTGATGTTCGAAGACAAGATTGGAATGAAAAATTATCAGCCATTCTATGTGCATACAAGAAAACCTACAAGAGGTTGAACAAGGCCACACCATTTCAATTAGTGTTTGGCATGCAGAGGCTATTTTCCAGTTGAATTCATGTTACCATCACTATGTATAACATGTGTAGGATCGTTGGATGATGAATAAGAAGCTGGAAGAGAGGATTGATAAGTTGATGTAATTAGATGAAAGGAGATCACTTGCTAGATGGAGTCAAAAGATAGAAAAAGAAATAAAAAAGGCATGGCATGATCGTCATATCAAGAACAAACAGTTTGAGGTTGGGTAGATGGTGTTGTTGTATGATTCCAAGTATTTGCGCCATCCTGGGAAGTTGAAAGTCCATTAGTTGGGACCCTACATCATCTCGTACATTCTTGATTCAGGCGCTTTCCAGTTACAAGCGCTAGATGGGACGAGATTACTAGGTCATTTCAATGGGAGTAGGCTGAAGCCCTACTATAAATAAGTCTTCTTGGTGTTTATAAATAAGGTAGTATTTCTGTTAGCTTAGAATTTCCCTTTATGATTTTATTTTCTTGTGTTTCCCTTTCTCGTTGCTTGTTCCTTTCTTTTGTTTCATTTTGCACCTTATGCACCAGTAACCACATTATTTTTCCAAGGTTATGTATGCATAGAGGACCATGCATCTATTTTAGTGTGGGGTGGAGTAAGGAGTAATGCAAAGTAAAGTATAGGCCTGTAATACAAGTTAAGTGGCCCAGTAGAAGGAAGCATGTAAGATTGAGAAAGTGTGTGGGGAAATGGTGGATAATGAATTATGGTGTCAAGAAGGCTATAACAAAGACCACGTACAAAGGATGAAGAGCGTAGGAAAAACATGAGGTAGGAAAGGGAAAAAATCCAGAGAAGTTCCTTCGCCGATGTAGATGCGTGCATAAAAGTCTTCGGTCAAATTGGATTTTTGCACACCAAAAGGTTGTAGAAGATTTTTCATGCAGGATTGGGCACGTGAGTAAGGGCATTTAAAGTTAGCCTAGTGGAAAATGCCACATTTAATGTTAAGTATGTTGGTAGGTGGTATAACATTTATTGTTGGAGGGAAGAAAAACTATAAATATGAGGTCGGGAAAGTCATTATTCTAACTTGATATTACGAAGTTGAAGTGCTCTTACAAACTAGGGCATCCAAAGAAATTTGTGCAAAGGAAGTAGAATTTTAGAAATCTAAGTGCGTGACCAGAGTGGATCTAAAAACCAGGAGGAAGGAGTACACGGGCATGAGAAGAGTTTGTTTGAAGTGTGTCATCTTGTGGAAGGATTTTCCTAGTTAGGGTTTGGCAGCTAGAGTATGAAGATAGAAGGATTTCTTCCAGGAGTTGGGTTTTGGGATTGAGCAGAGTAGTAGAGCAGAGAAGGAGTGTTATATTTTAAACTCGATAAAAATAATAGTAGAAAAGAAGGAGAATGTTTCACCACGTAAAAAAAAGGGAAAGGGTAAAGGAAAGAAAACTGCTACCATCACAAGCTCTAATGAGGAATGGTATGCATAAATGTAGTACCCAGATGGAGTGTTGTTGGGAAATGAGTGGGTGTCACACTTGAGATAGATGACCATGAGTGATTATAACCATCACACAAGCACTACAGAGAAAGAAATGGTGCTGGAGCTGGTTCATCCAACTAATAAGAGGACACCAGATGGAATGCCAATATACAATGACGAGGTGAAAGTAAAGATGGAAAAGACAGGATATTCAACTTGTATGAGTTGCCTTACTTTGGAAAGCCCAAGAACCTTTATCAAAGGTTAATTTCACACGTGCATGAAGACCATTTCTACTTTGTAGGCCACAAAATGCACATAACACCGTAGTTGATATCCAAGTTCACTAGTCCTGAATTGTGAAGGGGAATCCATATATGATGATTTGAGTGATAAGGAAGATATCAAGGAGATAGTAGTAACTTATGACTACAAAAAGGGTTCGTGGTACTTTGACATCAGAAATTCTAGACCTTGTCATGAGGATGGCCGTGCACTTGGTCACCAAGCTTAATGATCAAGAGAGATGGATGCAAGTGAACAAGGCATGGTAGAATGTATGTTGGAAAATATTAGGAGGGACCATCTATAACTTGTCTACCTTTATTTTGGATGAGATCATAAGTAGTGCACAAGATGGAGAAAAGATATTATTTGGCAATGTCCTCCTCACCATTGGCTTCTCAGAGATCGGAGGTCCAAAGAAATTTGTTGTGGAGTACCTAGAAGAGAACTCCTCACCCTTGAAAAGGTTCGAGAAGTATACTTGTGAAACCATGATGGTTAGTCATAAGGTGCGCCTAAAGAAGTGGTATAAATGAATGTATGACACATTCAGGGTAGAGTAGAGGATCCTAGAGTAGTTTCCGCACTCATGGATGGAGAATAAAAATTTATAGTTTACCAACTCTTCGCATTGGAGTTCACTTTGACAAATGGGACTAAGAGCCCATGGTGCAAGCTGCCCTTCTCCTTCACCGCGCAATACTTCCAGAAGGGGTCAATAGGTTCAAGGAGGCCAAAAGACTAAGGTTTGACCTTAGTGAGGTGGAACAAGACCACCATGAGCTGTGCCAAAAGCTCATGTACCCTAAAAAGTACATGTATGTGGAGAAGTATGTCTCCCATGAAGTTCAAATGATGAAGTCGATAACGCTCGCCAATGTCCGAAGGGCTTTAATGATGGTATATCTTCACATAAGGCTGAATTTTGAAAAAGGTGCCTATCTAGAGAGTGATATATCCATTCTAGAAGACCCCATAGGTTGGAAAAATGCTGCACCAAAGAAGAGGGAAAGAGAATAAGTGTAAGAGAAGAAGGCACCAAGTGTGTAGACCACATAATCGGTGGGCGTGCTAGAAGTAGCCATAAAGCCTAAAGCACTTACACACACGTAAGAAGAAGTCCCCTGGTCAAGGAAAAGACCCTAGAAGAAGAGGCACCGGAGCATGAAGAGCCCCTCACCCATGAAGAATCACCAATGA
The DNA here is from genome assembly GCA_018340775.1 of Taxus wallichiana var. yunnanensis. Lineage (NCBI taxonomy): Eukaryota > Viridiplantae > Streptophyta > Pinopsida > Cupressales > Taxaceae > Taxus > Taxus wallichiana. The sequence goes on from CM031242.1 coordinate 347,877,655, forward strand.
AGAGGTCATATGTCAAGGAGAAGGAGAAAGAAGAATCTCCTATACTGGAATCACCAGTTAGGAAGAAGCAGAAGGTGGCAGAAGAGGAAGACTCAAAGGAGACAGAAAGCCTAGATGCCTACATTGGTGACAAGGATGATGACGATCCTGAAGGAGGTGAAGACCATCCAGTGTATGATATACATGATTCTAAGGAGGAGGGAGATGAAGAGAAGAATGACGAGAAAGATGAGGAGAATGACGAGGAAGAAGCAGAGGATCAAGGAAAGGGGTGAGCGAAGAGGTGAGCACAAAAACCAAGGAACCCCAAGCCTCACCAAGGAGCAAGTGGAGAAATCCATGGAGAGAGAAGTGGTGGGAATCATGAAGGAGTTGGTGGAACATGAGTTGGAGTAGAGCATGGATGAAATTTTAAAGGATATGGAAGAAGAAAGTGTTGGGAAGGAGTATGGCAGCATGGGTGGGAATCCCAATTCGGCGGTAAAATTCCCAAAAGTTGCATGAACATGTGGGAAAGGTGTAGTGGTGGCACAAGATCAAGGAATGGGATACATTAATGATCCTAGCAAGGTGCTATGTGCACACTTCCAAAGCATCATACCAATGAAGAAACTCCTAGCTATGTCTTCATTTGATGAAGAAGGTGCATATCCCTGAACCAGGAAGATGCTATCTTGGGCATTCGAGTCTCACGTAGATGAACCTAAGTTGAAGTAATTCAAAGAGTGCTGATGAAGGTGCTGAAAAAAAAGGAATAAATCCCTTGGTGAATGCTAAAAACTATCAAATGAGCAGTGCTGCAATGTGATCAACAAGGTTTCAATTGAGGTTGAGGCTAGACTATTCAGAAGGAACAATAGAGTGAGATTCCTGGAGGAGGAATTAAAGAAGGAGAAGAAGGAGCTCTCTGAGAAGAACATGGAACTGAAGAAGGAAGAGCTTATCGGTGCGTATTTAAGGCATTAACCGAAAGACGAGAAAGTAATTGTGTGTGAGCTGCATAAGAATATTGAAATGATTACGGGTTCTATTGTTTTAAAGTATCCTGACCTAGCACCACCCGAGTAGAAATATGAATCAACCTTGCACTTCCTAGAATATTTTACACACATCCTCATGATGAAAAGGTAACCACTTGCCTTATAATATACAGAAGAAGAGTTGGTGTGCCAAGAGAAAGAAGAGAAGTTGAAAGTTATCAAGATTTTTGCTCGATATACTAAACTCCTTGCTGAGGTAAAGACTGTCACACAAGTTGCTGAAGCTACATATGACAACTACGCTGATAGAGATAGAGTGGTAAGCATCCTAGTCACCACGCATGAGATGGAACTCAAGGAGTTTCAAGAAAAGAATAAGGGGAACAAGGCTGAAAGAGATAAAATCCTAGCTGAGGTAGAAAAGAAGTCAGAAGCTATTGAGACCTTGTGAGGCTCGATCAAAATATGGCTAAAGGAGTTATACCCCCAGATCACCATAGGATGGATGCGCTTGAGGACTTGGGAAAATAGTTGGAAAGTATTTTTGAGACCATGAGTGCCAAAGGGGAGGAATTAAGTTTTGAGGAGGTGAGCACCTTAGTTGGAGACCTCTGTCAACAAGCATAGAATGAGGTTGACGCTTGGGAGAAGCTAGAGGAAAAAATAGGGAAGGATTTCCCTCTCCTCCAAAAATAAGCATTTGTTCTTCATTCTCCCCATTCTTTCATTCTTTCTCCCAATTCTTCATTCCTTCATTCTTTCTTCCTTCTTGAGCATGCCATTCTTTATTCTTTGAAGAGAAGTGTTTCTGAGGATAGAGAACAAGCATAGTGTGGGGTGATGTTGGGCCTAGAATGTTTGATAAGTATGAGAAGGCATGTGGGTGCATGGAACCTATATGAAGAAGGGTGCATGGGTTAAAGGCACATAGGGTAGGGTTCTCTTAGGGTTTATTAGAACACACGACATGCACACAAGACAAGATGGTGTTAGGACTTAGCCATATTCAGAGTTCCATACATCACATGAGAAAAGCGTGACCCATCTAGCATGTAGAGTGGATAAGGTGCCAACTTGCCAGATGTAGGATCAAGAATGAAATGTTCCATGCATGCGATGGAAGGTTCTAGAAGAACATCATTGCACATAGTGGAGAGCTTGGAACAAATGAGGTGTGCTCCATTCGAGGACCACTTGGACACTTGGTAGCTAATTTTTTACCTTAGAAGGCATCTTTGGTGAAGGCATAAAAGCTATATATAAAGGTGCATAGATAGTAAAAGGGGGTACAAAAGATACTAGAGAAGAGATGCGAGAGAGAAAGTAGTGCGCTAGAAAGAGAGACGAAGCTCTACGAAATATCATGGAAGAATCTACGAGTTAGGATTAGTAAAAATATAGGAGTGATGACATATTTAGAGGATGGGTCTATGTTTATCCTTGTAATATGAAGGACATAGTGTATTTTTTTATGCATGACCTTTCTTTGCATGGTTATATGGGTCTATTATGACCTCAAGGAATGTAATATAGTTATTGAACTCATTAAATATGAATAAAAGGTTCTTCTAAAGCATATATGTGTTCTGAGCTTAAATCTAATGCATTTCCTATGTGTTATGAACCATTTCTATATGTTGTCTATTATTTATCTTTTATGGATGCATTGATAGGATAACTCATCCTAGGCTCTCGAGAATGAATGCATGGTTCCTTCGTTTATTTTGTACGTAAGTATTTTTCATAGATGATGTATTTTCACAAGACTCACATAAATGAGAGGCTTAGCATTTGTGCATGCCTCGGGTGAGTGCACAAGGTGCCTACTAGGTGTTAGGTTGACGTACATGGGATTAGAATATTGGTCTAAGAGTATGAAAATGAATACACCACCTCTACAAAATCTTATCCTCCCACGCTTTTTTTCTCATCATTTGAAGAGTTTTTAAAAGCACTCCAACTCACAATAACTTCAAATGATGTCCCTATTTCATCCACAAGATCATACATCCCCACATCAAGCCAATCTTCACCTTCTTTAGATCTCATCAAACACAAATTACTTCCTCCACCAATACCAACCACACAACCTTTAGACCCTCCAATTGAGATCATTTTCATTCCTCCCAAGGGTACTTCTTCACAAGAAAAATCTAAGACCCTTGGCACCTTTCCTCAAAGGTCTCTTTCACATCCCCATAAAAAGATATACATTCCTCCACCTAAGATCAAACAATCTAATGTCACATCATCTATCTTAGGACCACATCCATCTCTCCTAGACAAGCCCCTTCATCCAAAACATCACAATCAATCAATCAACCCAAACCAAAATCATCCAACACTTCTTCTTCTAGAACACCAACCATCACTAAACCTAAATCCAAGACATCAAAACCTCAAAACACTAGGACTCAACCTTCAACATCCAAGTCATCTCATACATCCACATCTCAAACATCCACCTCTTCTTCTAAATCCAAAAATTCTCACAAAGATAAGGTATCTCCTAATACTTTGGTTGAATCATATGTAGAGGTCCTTCAACACTTGCTTCAAATTTCTACCATCACACTTCCTCCTATCAAATCCTTTGATCCACATAGTAAGAAACCATCATGGTTTGACTCTAATCTCATTTTCACCTATCATCGTACCTAGGGTCATGAACTGAGCATTGTAAGGCCTTCCAAATACTCATCTATGATATTATTGAGGTTAAAAATATCTCATCCAAGGGGATCTTCCTTCTCCATCCACTATAGCCAAACCAATTTCTACATCTCCATCCATAAAATTTTCCAAGTCTCCTCCATCCATATACTCTATTATCAGCTCTCCCGTATATCATTCCTCCTAAAGAGGGTCATACCTTATTCATCGATACCATTTTTCATTCCAATCACCCCTATGACCCCGACCATCTATCCAAATCTAAAGTGATCATCAAAATTCCTTTTAATGATCCCATCAAATCTCCTTTGACATCCACTAGCTCATCTACATCTAAGTTACCTAATGTAATATAGTCTCTTTCATTGGGGAGCATATTCCCCTTGTTATTGATCCTCTCACATATTTTTCCTCATCCACACATATTATCCACATCAATTCATCCCCATATCCATCCAAACAACTCCCTTGATGCTAGGGGACTTCACTTTAGGATCGGTGTACCATCAAGTTAATTCCTTTTCATTCTTGACATTGTCTTATTTACCTCATCCAATATTATCAAACCTATTTCATCTGAGCTCATGCAATTTATTGTCTCATCTTAGCCATCCAATCTATCTATCATCTCATTCTCATCTTAAGTCCACCTTTGTGGCCATATTTGTGCCTATCTTGGGGCACCATATTTCTCATCCTAAGTCCACCTTTGTGGCCATATTTGTGCCCCTCTTGGGGGCAACATTTTCTCATCCTAAGTCCACCTTTGTGGCCATATTTGTGACCTTATTTAAGGCACCATATAATTATCCTAAGCCCACTCTTGTGGCCATTTTATTGTCTCATAATACACATATCTCTCACTTCCTCATTTTCGAGGTGTTGCATGTATTTTATCATATCTATCTCATCTAATCTTATCTAATCTATCTTGTCCAAATATTCTTATCCTTTGTGGCCATATTTGTGCCTCTCTTGGGGCACCATCATTTTCACTCTAAGTCCACTTCGTGGCCATATTTTTGCATCTCTCGGGGCACCATGTTTCATCAAATTCTAACTTTGTGGCCATATTTGTGCCTCTCTTGGGGCACCATATTTTTCATCCTAAGTCCATTTCATGGCCATACTTATGCCTCTATTGGGGCACCATGTTTCATAAAATTCCACCGTTGTCGACATATTAGTGCCTCTCTGAGGGCACCATATTTTTCATCCAAAGTCTACTTCGTGGCCATATTTGTGTCCCTCTCAAGTTACCATATTTCATCAAAAGTCCACCTTTTTTTGCCATCTTCATCTCATTAGGGATGAAAATTTTCTTGCTTCCTCACTTTTGAAAGGTAGAACATAGTTTCCATCTCCTCTCATCATATCTATCTCATCCAATTTATCATCTCATCTTATCCAATATTTTATCCCATTTCTCATCCTAAGTCCACTCTTGTGGCCATTTCAACGTCTCATTAGGGACGATATTTTCTTCACTTCCTCAAGGGTAGCTTATAGATTTTATCTTCACTCATTGATCTCATCATATCCCATATTTTGCAAGTTATTAGTCTATCCTATCACAACTTTAATGTTGGTGACCTTATCCTTAAAGAAAATCAGAACATTACTACTCTAGAAAGGAGCCAACATGGAAAGTTTTCCCCATTTGGATCGACCATACATTTTCATGAATAAGTATGGGTTGGGATCCTATAGGTTGGCATCCCTTCTATTGCTATCATACTTACTAGTGATCATTTAGTCTATCCTATGTCATTCATCGATCATTAGACTCTTCCATTTATCATTGTAATGGTTTGGAATTATGTGGTATACCGTCACTTTCCTAGACATGACCTTAAATATGGGCACCACGACTCTTCCCATAGAATTTTCAACATTGATAGGTTCTCCCTTCTTGGTGAGAACTCCACAATCATTAAATTCATCACCATATTTTTACCTCTTGGAACCACACTAAGGGTCTAAAAGGTGTCACTTATACATCAATTATCCCCTCCAAAGTGCTCTACCTGGCTATTCCTAGATATTCCCATGTAAAAATCAAAATTCATAGATGCTCCTATCAAAATTCAAGTCATCAAAAACAAAGCTGCTCCCTTGAAGGATAGTTGTTCATAAAAAAAGAGAAGAAGAAAAAGAAAAATCTAATAAATAGACCGATCCCTCAAAGGACTACTATCATGTATATCACTTTCACCATTGGAATTATAAATGTATAAAGTAAACCATACCCTCAAAGGATGGCTACTCTCTTGTATCATGGCATCAAAGGCTTCCCGCATTGATCAACCTTCTATCTTATTAGCATCCTAAGAAATCTTCTGCATTGATCAACTTTCTCATGAAAACCTCCCGTATTGATTATTTTCTCTCTTTCCCCTACACAGAGTGGGGCATAGAATTTGGGAACACCACTTATGGAGAACCCTATTCCCACATATAAGTTACATCATAAACCCCTTTATTGTGTCAACATTAGGTTTATGAGCTTCTTTCATCCATATTTCCCTCATGGTCTTTTGATATAACTAACTATAGTTGGTTATGTGTTAACATGTGTTTTGGTCGCATATGCATTGTGTTACTTGGATCCCCTTATTGTTTACCTCCAATATAGATGGAGAAATCATTTCCGTATGTGTTCCTTTATATGACATATTATCGTTCATACACATAGGTCACTAATCATAAAGTTGGATCTTATTCTAATATTTCACATCTATCATCATTATCTATTTGATATTTGCTTTCCCTACATCACATTTACCATGTTTAAATCATATATATGATATTTATAAAAATATCCCATTTGATAAGGTATTTTATCATCCATATCTCATCTTAAGTCCACTTTTGTGGCCATATTTGTGTTCCCTCTTGGGGAACCATACCTCATCTTTTTATATTTCACCTCCTTGGCCATTATCGTGCCCTTTATTGGGGTACCATTATTTCTCTCCTCATCCATTTTGCACTCTTTTGCTAGCGTGCCATTTAATTATATCATCTTATCTAAATTCCACCTTCATGGCCACATTCATTCCCCCTTAGGGTATTTTATATCCTCAATTTTTGTATTTTACCTTTTCAACAATTTTTGTGTCGTTTACTAAGGTACCATTATTTCCATTCTCGTCCTCCATGGATGCATAACTTTTATTGATTCGTCATGTTTGAAGGAATTAACATCACCTTTTCATTACATTATACATAATAATGATGTTCCTATCACCCATTGGTGCCCATGGATTGCATCCATTTGAGTGGTTTGCCATTGGATTCCCTCCATTTCTATGTTATTTTTGCCAACTCAAAATTCTGTTTGAGTGGTTTCCCATTTGATTCCTTCCATTTGATGTGTTCTTATAACCCATTGGTACATAAAATCTCCCTAAAGACCATGACCTTTGTTTCCTACTTGATGTGATCCCTAGAATCAACGCCATATTTTAAGTATTTTTCCTTGAATACTTCTCGCTTGGGGCATCTTGTCTCGACTTATCATTTTACCCTTATTTATTTTCCCACCCACCCTTCTTCATCTATATTTTTCAAACTTGTGATAAATTTCCTATTGTATCATCGATCCCTAGTTTGATGAGGAGAACATCATTAAACTCTCCATCATCCTTCATCTTACCCTTTTGTCTCTCATCGTTTTTGTCTCACAGCTTGCCTAATGCAAACCACTCAACAAAAAGGGAAAATGTAGACACCAAAATTTGGTATTGCTACCCTTGTCACACATATTCACTTACTTTACCATAGTCACCTATCTATAGCCCCTCTTTCTTAATTAATTCATATTCATGTTAACATTCCCATCTTTCCCATCCATTATCCTATCTATTTTAATTTATTATTAATTTCCATCAATTATCCCCTAATCCTCATCTCATTATCTAATTAATCTTAATTATTCTTCTCTAGGTTTCTTATCACCCTTAAAATCTCTAGTTCATAAGCCCTAAGATTTTTATAGCTTTTATTTAATCCATTTTTATCCCCCACTTACCCATATCACTTCCCTAGGAAACCCTAACCCGCCTAAATGCTTTAAAGCACTTATCCCAATCCATAAAATCCCCATCTCTCAAATAAATCATCCTTTCACCACCTGAATGGATGGTTCCCTGTAGTTAGCGATGACCCTCTTGGGTCACCGTTGACCCTATAAGGCAACATTTACCTCTCCTCCCAAAAGGAGGCATAATCAAAATTCTCTTGTATTTTTACGATCTTATCTTTGAGCACCGAGCTTTCTTGTAGCTGCTATAATCTTCTTGGAGTCCCTTAGAGCTTATTTACATCACTTGTGGAGACTTTGGGGAGTTTATCTTGATCTTATATTGGTTTATGCTATCATTGCTTATCATTACCTTTATTTTCTAGTCACTAACATTTTGCAGGTCCAACTACCATCAAAGTTTTAGATCCAACTTCTTCTTTTAGTAGTTCTATTTGTAAGTTGTCTATTCAACCCATTCACCCATACCACTACCCGGTTAGCGTCACTACTGTCAAAGTCACCATTGACACTACCATGTTTTTTCACCTTTTCTTCCCTTTAGATCCTCATCAATGTGTTTCCATGTTCTATTACTATTTCCAGTTCTCAGATCTGTCACTCTGCTTCTCTGTTAGTCCAAATCTGTTATCTCTAGTCACTTCCAACTCAACGAAGTCACCATCAACCCACATCATTATAGCCATATAATCCATCCAAACCCTTATCTCCTTACATCCTGTTTGTTTCTTTATCTAGAGCTTCATCTATAGGTTTTTGGGTACTTGAATGTCTTCTATACTCATATCCCTTCAGATCTGCATTGTTAGCTTGTTGTTCTAATCTTTCCACTTAGGTCATCATCGACCTTTCCTCTACAACCTATGTCACTGACAACCTAGCTAAGTAAATTTACTTTTTGGCTGATTTTGATCAAATATATACTTGTTATCCATTTCGTAATTTCTAGATTCTTTTTAGCTTCAATTTATGCATGTTATTTAGTCCTTCATTATCAATTTTATCATCTTTTATCAAATACGGGGGTTGACATCTGCTAAGAAATTTAAAATTTCTTGGAACCAACTTCATCAAGAAACCCGCCATCTACCATCTAATCCATTTTCCTCTTAGTTATTTTTTTTTCAGGTTCATCAGATTTGCAGTGGGGAAATCTACTTTGCACCCATCCTTTCATCACTATCTTCTCCAAAGGTACTTTAAACCCTTACATATTTGAAGTTTTTTAGCTTTCTTTAGTATATAGTTGACTAATCTAGACAGAAAGAGAAAATTTGGTCAAAAATTCCTAAGCAAGAAAACTATTGGTTGACATCTCTTTTGGCCTTTTGATTTCTTTATCTATTGCACTTTACTAGCTTTACACATCTTACATCTCTATCAACACTTGATTGATTTATATTTTAATGACCTCAGACACTAACACAAGCTAAGAAAGAAGCACTGGGGTGCTCTTGTCCCTCTTATGAAATCCCTCCCTTCTTTATACTCTTATTAATCTTTTGGGTCCTTTTCACCTTTTGGTCACATTTTAAAACTTTGGGTCAGCCTTTCAATTGCCAATTATGAAATTAAAACAAGGGAATCATATATATACTTAGTTACTTCTCTCAAATAAGGGGCCAAGCACTATACACATTATATATTACTATACGAGCTCAGTACAAAGGCACAAGAGAATTACAAGGATACATTTAGCACATTCATATAAGGGACAATGGTTGTATCAATCTACATACACAACATATGAGGGGAATTCATTATATTTCATCACATACATCTTTCATACTCATTACAATCTACATCTATCCCTTATTATCATGTAACTTACGCAAGGGAAACATAGAGAATCATTTCAAACATAATAATGAAGAACTACATGTAGTCCGAGATGTAGTGTAATGCTTAGTTGTAATTTTACTCTTCATGTGACCGTGGGTTATTTTGACTCCACATTTTGCATATTTTTTATTAGATGTAATGTGGTTTATAGACATGTGTAGGTAGAAATTTATTTTTTAGGTTATAGGTGTGAATGAAACCCTAACAACAAAGTCAAAGTGAAAAAATGAATATTGAAGCGAAGACCTTCCGACCAGAAAAAGTCGAACTTGAGCATCTAAGAAGACACATAAGCTTAGATTAGTCACTAGTTCTGGGATGCTCATGTCCTCCCATGGGCACTTCTATCATGCATATTCTTGAGTTTTGAACTCTCACCGAGCCTTTGTGACAATTTTTGAGCCATATCCAACGTTGAGACAATCCCGATCATCCTTAGGTCACACAAAATCAATTAAGTCATCTTCCCATGTCATTTTCTTAGGGTTTTACATTTTTAAATGTTTATTTCTTATGCACTAATGTATATAGTTACGTGAATATCATTAGTTATAGTAAGTTAATCTAAAATTAAGGGTTAATAAAAATTAGATTAAATAATTTGGTAAACATGAACCATTAATTGGAACACTAGATCCTAGTCTTGCATCTTACCTCCTTATTTTTGTCACCCTAGATACCCTAGGATCATTCCATTTTACCAACATGTGTGTCTCTCTCCCGATTTCTTGTAGGCCAATCAAAAATGTCAACATAAAATACATTATTATTTTCTAACACTTTCCTTAATCCTAACACTTATCCCGAATATGTTTATCATAGATTCACCACAACATTATCTTTTAACAAAGATCATATTACCTTGACATCTTGAAAATTTATTCTCCATTTACTTTAGATAATGCTCCACCTATTAATATTCAAGTTTGTGTTCATAATATAGGGGTTAAATGAGATTTAGTTGATAATGGATCTAGTCTTAATATTTACAATCTAGCATTCCTTTAGAAAATTGAATTTTCAAATCCTATTTAACTCCCTCATCTATCCCTATTCGTGGCTTTTATAATATCTCTAAAAGGGTATTAGGAATGATCACACTTCCCATTATTTTTGGGCCATGCAATTTTATCGTCCCATGCCATGTAATGCCTAATAATCTTAGTTATAATATTATTCTTGGCCAACCTTGGATTCATGCCATGCATGTTGTCCCTTCAACCCTTCATATGTGTCTTAAATTATTATATCAGGGTGTGGTCTATGAGGCCTTAACAGACCCCTCCTCATTTTTATTTTGTAACATTATTGATCATTCACTCGAAGCCCTTCTTCTATCACATCTCATCCTAATTTCACAAAGTATGGTCCAGGTATTAGTACATGGTACATTATGGTTTCAGTGGTACCAGACTAGGAAAATATGGAAAGAGAATTAAAGAACATGTTTCCATTCCCACATAATCCAAAAAACTTGGCATCTAATATCTTCCTCCATCTGCTCCTTTTATTCCTGCCACATCTTCTCCTGAGAATTACACTATTTCACATACTGATCATCTCCCTCTATTATACCCGAACTTATTGATGATTTTAATTCTCCCACTTGGCCTAAATTAGATACCTTCCTTATTGATGATGCTATATTATAATACATGAGAAATTATGATCATATCCCCCTTAGCATCACAAAATATGTTTTCCATCTGTTCTCCACGCTACCACTTACTTTGGTGAATCGATGCTCCTAACACCAATATAAATAATCATAACACTACCGATACCCATGATAGTATTCCTAATGATCCATACATAAAATACTAATACACCATCTTAAATGAGGAAACTATCCAATACAACCTCAACACCAATGAAACCCCATATTGTTTTGCTAGTTATCTCACTTAAGCCTTCTAAGAAAGGTGATATTAAACAAATGCTTCACGAATTTTTAGATATATTTTCATGGGACTATAGTGATATTCTTGGTATAGATCCTTCTCGTCACCATGCACAATATAGTCCTAAACCCTATCACCAAACTAGTGTAAAAAATCTAAAAATGCATCCTAAGGTTGCATTACTAGTCAAAGAAGAAATACAACAAATTTTAGATGTCAGATTCATCCGTGTCATTGACTACCTTGAATGGATATCCAATATAGTTCCTATTATGAAATGAGATGGAAAATTCCATTTCTAAATTACTGTATTGACTTCCATGACATTAATAAGGCTTGCCCCAAAGATAGCTTCCCATTACCACACATTGATGTCATAGTCAAATCTACTATAGGTTATGACATTATTTCATTCATGGATGGATTTACTGGCTATAATCAAATTAAAATCAACCCTGTTGATCAAGAAAAGACATCATTCACCACACCATGGGGTACCTTTTGCTACATTCATGCCCTTTGTCCTTAAGAATGCCAGGGCCACTTATCAACGTGTTATGACACATATCTTTCATGACTACATACACAAAATCATTGAGGATTACATTGATGACATACTTTCCTTATCCTTACATCATGCCACCCATGCTCAAGATCTCCACACACTTTTTGAATGATTATAACAATATAATGTACGCCTAAATCTGAAAAAGTGTGTTTTTGGAGTTATGACTGGAAAACTACTCGGTTATATTATTTCTCGGTGCATAATTGAGATTTATACAAAAATATCCATGTCATCATCAAGATGCCCCCACAAAATTAACATCAATTGCATTCATTACAAGGAAAAATCCAAGCCATCCACCACTTCATTACCCAATTACCTAACAAATCCCAACCCTTCACCCACCTTGTGAAAAAGGATACTAAGTTCATCTAGGATGATCATTGTCATTGTGATTTTGAGGCTATCAAAACATATTTGCTAAATCATCCTTTTCTTATGCCTCTTGTGACCAATCATACCTTCTTGTTTTATATCTATGTAACATTCCACACCTTAGGAGCCCTTCTCGCATAACATGATGATGCTCACCATGAGCGGGTTGTCTATTACATTAGTCACACATTACTTTCCTATGAGTGCAATTATAACTATATTGAAAAATTATGCCTCGGCCTTGTATTTGTTGTGGATAAATTGCGACATTATCTTCTCAATAATGAAATTCATATTATTACCAAAGTAGATCCCTTATGATACCTCTTATCCCACATTCATCTCCTTGGATTCATTTCTTGATGGGTTATGTTACTCACAGAATTTGATTTCAAATTCATCTCGTAGAAAGCCATCAAGGTATAATTCATTTCAAATAGCTAACTAATGCCCCTCATTTTGACCTTTTCCCTATCTTCAACACTTTCCATAAGGGCTTCACTACTTATGAAATTGATACCAATACCTAGAAAATGTATTTTGATGGATCTTATTTTGTCTCAAGTGTCATGTCTGGGATTGTCTATATCACCCCACATGGTGATTATCTTTACTTTGCATACCACTAACGTTTCTCTCGTACAACCAAAATTGTTGAGTATGAAGCTCTTATTATTGGCCTCATTGTCACGCGTAAATTACTTATACAAAATATCCATATTTATGGTGACTCCTAACTCATTTTAAGTCAAGTCAACAACACATATCAGACCAAATAAGATATTCTCATTCCTTATAATAACCTTGTAAAATCCATACTAGCTACATTCAAATCCTATTCTATCACCGTGATCCCTCGTAAAGATAATCATCATGTTCATGCCATGGTCGGTGCTACTTCCCTCATCCCTCGGGATATTACGATGAGAAAACACTTTTATAACTAGTCACTTACGAAATCCATCAATTGCTAGTCTAGATTTGGAATCCTACATTATTACACGTAGTAATAATCGTCCATAATGGTTCACACAAATCTATAATTTCTTATATCATAAAGCCATTTCCATTGACCTTCAACATTGCAAAGCCCATAATTTACAACAAGAATCCACATGGTATGTAATCATTGGTGCCTCATTATTCAAGTGGGTGTTTGATGTCTATTTTTATGTTTTTAGGCATTGATGAAATACCTTTGGATCTATCTCGGATGCATGATATCCTATGTGGTGGAAACTTCTCTAGGAAATATATGTCTCATAAAATCCTATGATAGGGTTATTATTGGCCTACTATGGAACAAGATTGCTTAGAATACACCACACACTATGAAAAATGTCAAAAGCATAGTAACCTCGATCACACGTCTTCCTATAAAATCCATCATATTACCTCATCATGGTAATTTTCCCTATGGGTTTTTGACCTCATTAGTAAAGTCAATCCTAAATCAGATGATGGCCATAAATTCATTATTACGATACTAAATATTTCACTAAATGGATTGAATTCACGCTAATGCAAACCACTAATAGTCCTAACATATGTCATTTTATTACTACCCACATTATCACACGCTTCAACATTCCTTCCACTCTTGTCTCTAATAATGGCTCTACTTTCAAAAAAATATATATTAAAAGGCTTTGTGCAAATTTTAAAATCAAGAAACAATTTTCTACCTTATACTATCCATTAGCTAATGGTCAAGTAGAAGCCACTATTAAGACCATTTTCAAGATACTATGCAAAAATGTTGATACTTAGCGAAAGTGAGTGACATAATCAACTTTTAGATGCTCTTTAGGATTACCGCACTGCTTTTCGATTGAAATAAAATGGAATATTGTAGTGTAATATAGATACTAAAGGAACAATAAATAGATGAATAAATGAAATAATAAAATATTAAAATACAACCCAAACAAACTAAGTAATAAAATGTGAAACCCTAATGCACAAATAAGGTTAAGAAGGGATTAAGCGATTCTCGGATGTTGCGAGCTCGTGTCACAGTGTATACCATATGAACAGGAGGAGGAAAATGTCACACAAAAGACTAATAAAATGCAAATATGGAGGATTTCACTGGATTGAGGTTCTTGAGGGTGCCTTGAGTCAGACTCTGGGCTCCCCGATCTACACAGATGGCCAAAACCTAAATTTTCAAGGTCGTAAGATGTTTGCACTCCTTCACTTCTTGTTAGGTGTATGACACTACATTCTTCTAGATGTCTCTATAAACATGCAATGGAAGAATCACCTGTAAGACCCCAAACTAAACATAAAAACCCTAAAAAGATGCATATGAAGGGGTCAAATTGTCCTAAGCAAAGTGAAAATGGTATGATTACTAACTGAGCACCACACTAAATCTCAGGCCCAATTTAGTTCTAGGTGTGTGTGTGTGTGGAATTTCACCCTATGTTTCTCTCTAGCTAGTCTCACTTTGTGAAGTATCAAGAAATAAATAGATGTAGAATGTAAATAATGTGTGTATGGAATAGAATAAAATCCCCTCCTATGAAGTGTGATGTAGATGAACCAAAAATTTTCCCTTGCGATGGAGCTATATGGATGTAAATGGAGTAGTAGAATCCTTTTATGGATGCAACTTTAGGTGGTGATTATAGATTCTTAGTGTTTGGTCCCTCATTATGGTCATGTAATTTTATATTTATATGGTTCTCTTGCTTTAATTTTTAAATTAACCCGAAAAGGGTGATCACCAAAAATATAAGAAGCTAAAATGGCTAGAAAGTGCCCAAAAAGTGAGAGAAAAGTGTAAAGAGGATTAGGGCACCAGAGGGGACCAAGGTGTCTGGGGCACCCCATTCAAAAATAGGGAAAATGTAGTATAACAAGACAGGACTAGGAAAGTATGGGTGAAAGATTGAGAGTAAAGAGAAAAAAGTAAGATAGCCAAATACATGGGTTAATTAGTACTCTTTTTCACTTAAGAACCATATGAATAGTATTATGATATTGAGACTAAGTAATTACCCAAAGTGCATAATTTTTATTCTACATTATCCTCCACTTTATGTTGGTGAGAAGAATGGTCGAGTAATATCAAGTAGATAGAGATGCGTGCACGATATCCGTGTAGAGTGATGTAGAAAATATGTTGAGGGACTAGAAAAAGTGTGGAGTGATAAAAAGATGGAGTGTGGAGACTAAAATATGTAAGAGTGTACAAAGTGATGAGAGTGAACTAAGGGTGAAAGTGCGTGTGTAGATGCTAATGTGCGTGGTGTACTTGCATGGTTAGTACCATTGTGTGATGTACTGCTATGTGTGTGATGTTGAATGCTTGCTTCCCATATGCATGAACCTACAAAAGAGAGGATGTTCAAGTAGTCAAATACGCATGTATATGTGTAATGTGTAAACATGCATGTATATATGCAAAAACATGTAAACAATCGGCTTGGAAACAAGTGTTAGTACAAAAAGCATGCATCTATAAGTCATGTAAACTACGCGAGACAATATAGACCATGAAGAGAAAGTTGTAAACATGGGGCATGACTCACGATGTAAAAATACACTCAAGGCCACAATGGCCGTAAAAAAACAAGTGTGCACACAAGACAAAGGGAAAAGCCCACAAATAAGAAAAAGTAATAACAGACAATGTAAAAAACAAGTATGGAAGTAAATATCCCTGCATGGAAAATGTTGCACATGAAACACCCGTTAGCATGTTAGAAAGATAAAATGTATGTCAAAGCATGTGTAAACCAATAAAGTAGTGTGCTATGAACAAAAATGAAATAATAGCACCTATAGTGTACTAATGTGGATGCCCCTAAGAGCCGCTATGGGACTGGTACTAGGTCCAAACATCCATGTTGCGTGTAATATCCTTGTATAGTTTGCGATCACAACTAGAAAAGCAAGTGAACGTGCATGTGTGTATGGTAAAAGTAATGACATACAAGATATATATCTAGCATGTGTAATAAAGTGTAAATGTATAAGTAAATGCAAGTAAGAGTAAATACAACCATCAAAAGTAGTATGATGTGGATAGATGGAATGGAATGAAGTGTGAATGATAGGAGCTATGTGCCCCTCGAGTGAATGGAGTTGTATGCAGTGAGGTTCATTTAGTATTCCCCTTAATAGTCAAGAATGAACCATAAATGAGAGTGCGTCATCAGGAAATGGTTCAAACTATGTGTTGTATGTAGCGTGATGTGATGAGTATGTAGTGATGATGTGTGACATAGAGATGAATTGTGAGGATGTGTGATGATTTAGCCTAAAGCGTATATCACTACAAGATGAGTAGGGAAAGTGATGATGTAGCATAAAGCATATATCACTAAATGATGCTAGAGGAAGTGATGATGTAGCCTATAACATATATCACTAACCTAGGAATGTCACATGAGAAGAAGGTTGAATGGTTGAATATGTGAAAGTGATGTGGTTCATTTGTGATGTATATACCCTCAACAGTCCCATATGGAATGTGAGACTAGAGTGTGTATGTGGGTAATGAGTGCAACATGTAGAAGTAGATGAGTATAAAGTGTAATATATGGAGTAGACGTAGTGTGATATGTAACCGTGTAATGTGTAATTTGTGAAATTTGATGTAAGGTACAAGACACGTATATAATGCGTATGATGTATATAGGAAAAATTGTAATATACAAACTGTATGATGTATGAAGAGGCACAATGTGTATAGCCTATAGTGTAGTATGTGGGGTTCATGTGTATAGGATGCCCTCAATAGTCAAGTGTGAACCGAAGCACAAGAGTGTGTCATCAGGTAATGATGATACAAATGTATCAAGAGGTTTGTAATAATTCTTAGAGAATATTAGTAATCAAGCATGAAGCATCAAATGCATGAGATGATATCAAAATTTGATATTAATGTAAGGGGAGAAGATATGATGCCGCCCAAAGTATGTAAACAATGGAGGTATAGTCAAAAGAAACTAAGTGGATCAATGTAAGGAGTAGTTTCCTTAATAAAAGTGATGGGATGCTAAGGTGGTAATGGTGTGTGACCATCAAATGGTTCATCGTCATTGTAAGCTTCATCTAGGTCCTAGTCATTGACATAGGCATTATTTATAGCAGATGGTGGAATTACAAGTTTAACTATAGAAGGTGGTTACTGAGCATGGCCTAGTGATGTCACAGATACCTTTAATGGAGGAGGAGTGAGCTCATCCTTAAGAGGAGGTTGCTTAGTTTGACTTGATAGCATTGTAGATGACTGAGGAGAAGGAGGTGATAGAAGACAAACCTTGAGAGGTGATTGTGTAATTTGAGTGGGTTGAATAGATGGTGCTTAATTGACTGAAGAAGGCACATGAGAAGTGGTAGTGTGATGCTCATTAGACGTAGAAGGAGTAGACTTAGGAGCCCATTTGGGTACAATATTTATAGGTGGGCATGCAACAGAATGTTGTGTAGCGAATGAGATAAAGGCTTGATTTGAAACATGCTTGATTCATCATCGTAACACATAATAATCATTGTCATTATGTCCATTGATATGTTGATAATTGTAATATGGATGCCCTTGATATTTTGCTAGCCGATAAGGAGGATAGTAATGAGTAGGTGGTAGATTGATCAATTGACAACTAAGGAACTCATAAAAAGGTCATGTTTTTAGTATTAAGAACGAAGATGAGAGGCTCTGGTAATGGTATGACTTGATTCTCATTGATATGAGAACATGTAGTGGACATGGGTGAGGATGAGATGGAAAAGAAGAACCAACATGAGCCTGAGAAGAATCCTTAAGATGCTGGATTTCAGATTTGAGAGATGTAATTGTGGATTCCATAGCCTAAAATTTGTCTTGAAATAAATAATTCAAAGATTGATTTGAATATAACATGGGTTTATTACATGGATGATCACGAATACTAGGGTCGTTAAATAAATGATCAAAAATAGAACTCATTTGATGTGGTGGTATATCACTAGGGAGATATAGTGTGTTTAGGGATTTTATAAGAACAACTTGGCAATTAGGATGCATCTTAAGAAAATCAAACAAAGAAATTTGAGGAATTTTGGATCCATGATAGAGGAAAAATGAGGATCCTTAGCGTGAAAGCATTTAGGTTCACCAAAATGATTAAAATAAAATGTAATATTGTAGTGCAATCTAGATGCTATAGGAGTAGTAAATAAATGAATAAATGAAAAAATAAAACATTAAAATACAACCCAAGAAAAATAAACAATAAAATGTGAAACTCTAATATGAAAAAGGTTAAGAAGGGCTTAGCTGATTTGCAGATGTTGTAAGATTGTGTCACAATGTAGACCAGTGAACAAGAGGAGGAGATTGTCGCACATGATCTTGAGAAAATGTAGATTTGGAGGATTTCAATGGAATGGGGTGCCTAGGGAAGGATAGACGTGCTTGTGGGCACCCGAGTTTGCACAAATGCTAAGAAACTTGATTTTTCGGGGTGGTAAGATGTCTACACTCTGCTTCTTTTTGGGTGTATGCCATCGCACACCGCCAGTGTTTCCATAAACATGTAATGGAAGAATCACTGCAAAGACCCCAAACTAAACATCAAATCCATAAAAAATGAAAAATGTGTATGAAGGGGTCGAACTATCCTCAGTGGCCACAATGGTGGACTTACTAATAGAGTGTTGCACTACATCTCGGACTCCAATGTAGTTCT
Organism: Taxus wallichiana var. yunnanensis; assembly: GCA_018340775.1. Classification (NCBI taxonomy): domain Eukaryota; kingdom Viridiplantae; phylum Streptophyta; class Pinopsida; order Cupressales; family Taxaceae; genus Taxus; species Taxus wallichiana. The sequence goes on from CM031242.1 coordinate 347,896,725, forward strand.
AGGTATGTGTATTTGGAGTTGTGCCCTAGGTTTCTCTTATGCGCTTTACTTTGTGAAGTAGCGAGAAATAAATAGATGTATAATGTAAATAATGTGTACATGGAATAGAATAAACTCCCCTCCTATGAAGTGTGATGAAAATGAACCAAATTTTATCCCTTATGATGGAGCTTGATGGATGCAAATGGAGTCGTAGAAGCCTTTGATGGATACAACCTTTGGTGGCGATAATTTATTATTAGTGGTTGGTCCCTCATTATGGTCACATAACTTTATATTTATATGGTTCTCTTGCTTTAATTTCATAAATAACCCTGAAAAGGCCGACCACAAAAAATATAAGAAGCTAAAATGGATATAAAGTTCCCAAAAAGTGAGAGGAAAGTCCAAATAGGATCGGGGTTCCCAGAGAGGACTAGGACACTTGGGGTGCTCCGGTCTTGGTTGAGTGCACCAGTTAGAAATTGGAAAAATGTAGCATAATAATATAGACTCAACAAGTATGGGTACAAGATTGAGAGTAACATCGAAAACAAAGAAATATGGCTAAATCCATGGGTTAATTAGTACTCTTTTTCTCTTAAGAACCATATGAATAGTAGTATGAGACTAGGACTAAATAGTTACCCAAAGTGCGTGATTTTTTTCTACAAATTCATACTCCTCCTAATGTTATACATTTTTCACTAGTCTACGACACTAAGGCATTCATTCCTTTAGAACTTGAAATACCATCATTACGTATGCCATTCAAAGGAATTCTAAAAGATAACAAATATCATGAAAATCGATTACATGATCTTGAAATTATTGACTCTTGCCACATACAAGGCTTGGAATATCTCCATGTGCATCATACATGAAACAAAAAAGCTTATTATAATAAATTATGCCCACGTAAATTCCACATTGGTGATCTTGTTCTAAAAGAAAACCAAAAAACACTAATGTCGATGCTCAAGTAAAAGGAAAATTTAAGCCTAATTGGCTTGGGCCTTATGTCATTACTTTCAAGCTTGGGGGTGGATTCTACCATCTTACTACTCTTATCGAAAACCACTCAATGTAATACACCTTAAACAATATTACACATTGTTGGTGAGAAAATTTGTTGATATGGAAAATTAGGTGTCTCCACTAATGTTCACGGGGCTATGCCCCTCTGTATTGAATGGTACAACTCCCATTATTAAATGATAACTAATATATTCCTACCTAAGTGTTATGGGTTGCCCAAATAGGCCAGGGATCACATAGGAACACTCCACTAAACCTGTGGCAAAGTTCTTGTATGGGGTACAAGGGAGGAAATTACAGTGATGAGGGGTGAAGGAGAGAAATTAGGAAATGAAGGTTATTGTTGTGAGTAGGTAAATTGTAGAGTTCACAAAAATAATTGTATTATTTCAAAATTTAATTAGAGGAAAGAAACAATGAATCTATCTAGTGAGAAGAACAAACCCAGACACAAAGTTCTTAGATTCATTTATCAAAGATACAAAGCTATTTCTGGATCACTATGCTTGCAAAGTGCATAAAAGAGAAATATAATAAACATAGGAAAAGGAGAATGGAAGAAATGTATATTTTATTTCATGTGAATTGATGATACAAAGTACAAAAAAACAATCCATAATTACTACAACATAGATGCTATCAAAATCTAGCATTTTCAGGATCCTTTGGAATGGAGAAGCCATCCCAATTTATAGTAATGTGAATTGACCTCTCATATCCCCCACATGAATCTTCATGTTCCTATTCCACTTGTGACCTTTCATTTTCCATTAGAAAAGACAAATTAATTATTTCTCTTATAATTTTGAGAAAATAATTTTACAATTGAAAAATTTCACTTAAGTGGATAGGACAAAATACAATGATTACACCCAATGAAGAATTAGAAGAGAGAGAGAGAAGGAAGAGGGAGAAGTAGAGAAAAAGGGAGAAGTTGAAATTTTTGATGAAGAATATTTCTTGATGAAGAACATGTTGATTCATGCTTCCTACTCTTGTTCCTTGAATTCTTTATTGAACTGAGTTATTGAAGCTATTAACTTATCCACCTCTGGAATGCACATATAGCCCAACACCTTGATCCATGTTCTATGAACATCACTAATATTGTTACATTGAATGAGCCATACTTCATGATCCATTAAAATTGTAGGAATGCAACTTATGATACTGGACAGGGACTCTAAATTTTCTTCATTGAAGGAAACAAAATTACCTACCTCCTTCTTGACCATCTCCTGGAATGAAATGACGATATCTTCTGATGATGAGTCCTCAGTGAATGAAGGGAACTTAAGTCTCTGAAAAAAATCATATACATCATTTAAAATATCAAAATCATGTTTCTTGCAAGATTTTAACTCGGATATGTCATTATTGAGAATTGTATATTTCATGTCCATGATATAGATCCAAACTTGAGACAAGTTCTCTGCAGTAGATGTGAACATATTATTACTCATAAGGTTGTGAGATTCAAAGGAAATCATCTCCAATACCAGTGAGAACACCTCATACAAATGATTGACATCTTTTAAAAACTCCTCCTTTTCTTTCTTTAATTCAGACAATGTTACAAGAGCATACTTGATGAAAGACATGAAGTCCTGGAAACAATACCTTGCCTTGGTAAATGATTTTCTCAATCGAATACTCACTTGATTTTCCCTACATCATGTATCATTTTTATTTCTTGATTTCCTTAGAATCAAAATTTATGATTGGAGGAATATATTTGATTGGAAGAGGATATGTTGATTAGGGTCCCGAGAAGGGTTGAATGTATGGACTAAGATATTTTACTTGTTCCTCTAATTACATGATTGTTTTTTTGTACTCTTCGCTCTAAGAAAGGATATGGGAATAATATACCTTGAAAATATGGGAATAAACCTCGTAAGCTTGAATCAATGAGATACGGGTCAAATCATAATCTCACGAGTCATGTCTTTAATAGAATTTTCCTTCTTAGGCATGGAAACTTCAACATATTGATTTCATGATATGCCAATGAAGAAGCGAGATGTTTTTGAGCTTTCTTTATTCATTCAGCTTTCATGTATTTGATATTTCTTCAATACTTGGCACAATAACCTAATACATTATCCTTGGCTCACTGTTGATCATTTCATAGATCCATGGAATGTTTCATTGGGTGTTGACATGATTCCTACCATTAGAACATTTTTAGGATCTTGTTATGGAATCAATTATTTATTACCATGGGGGAGCTCGACCTTCGGGAGACATAATTGGAAAATTGAATTTTCTACAATGAATTAATCCCACTTGATGGACCTTTCTTGTCTTGATAAATTCAACCCAACTTTCTAACCTAGCCCATCGAGCTCAACTAGTTTGGCTCACCGGGGAAAGTGGATGCCTTCAACCTGATTGAATATTTATAATGATGATCTTGGGAGTTCTTGAACCTTCTTTGAATATCCTCTTAGACTACATGATTCCCCGAGTTCTCAACTACAATGTCTTGTGATGTTATTCCTTTTCTAATGTGATTAAAATGATGCCTTAATACCAGTAAACTTAAATTTCATTGTTGGTCGTGGGAAAATTGCACGAGTATTAGTAAAAAAAAAAATTTATGTGTAGGATTATGTGTTCATAGAAGAATGGGACAACATGTGAAGGGCACACTCGGGGTAAAATAGGTTAGCGAGTGGAGCTTTGTGTAGCTAGATATGAAATACAGGACTCAAGAATGTTTTCTAAATGGATAAAAATAGAAAAGAAGAGTTGGAGTGCCACTCAAGAAAGGATCCGAAAATAGAGAAAATAATGAAAAACTTGGTAGCAAAGCAAGAGAAAAAAACACATGTAGATAAAGATAAAACACATGCATGGAAATGACTGATAATAGGAGTAAATCATGGTATATTTAGTCTGATATATTAATAGGAAACACATGCAGCTATTTTATACACACACCTATTGTTATGAAAGTACATGAAGGGGTGAAGGGAAATTCCCTGCCCTATAAATATAGGTGTTGCACCACTATTTTGAAAAGTGTGGATAGAGAGGATGATAATAATGTGTGTGATGTAATAAGTTAGGGTTTTGTAGTCTATATGGATGCACGCATGGTCCAACACACGTGTGTGATGAATTATTATGTATTCAAATTCATACTATGTAATTTATTGTGGTATATTACAAATAATTGTCATTGAATAATGATAATATACGTATATGAAGATGGTATTTAGACACTATAATTGAATCTAGTAATTTTTACATGAATTAATCATTTTCCTTAGTATATGTGTTATGAACCATTGAATTGGCATGTTTATAATTATTATCTATGCATGAATGAATGTCTTGGTTTAAAAAAATGGACATGCATGCTAAAATTCTAAAAAAGAAAAATAAAGGAGTGACGTAGTGGCTTCGTGCGCTTTGGGTTATAATCTATATTCCTCTGGATGAAGTGCTACCATGCTTATCTCTAGTTTAGGTAAACAAAAGACTACATTTTAATTCTATTGAAAAAAATAATAGGGACATGCCTATTGGGGTATTGAAATAATCCTTTGAGATAAGAATCAAAGAGCTTGGTGTGACGGTTGCGTGCAAGATGGATGCCTTGGAAGGAATGACATCAAAGCTAATCGAGAATCTTCGAGGAGCTAAAGGAGAAGTGTGTAGGAATGACCCCTAAGTAGGTGCCAAATATTTCTGGTTTGGTATAGGATGTAGCTTGTGATAATTGGGCCCATGGAACATATGCAATGGGTAGGCTTGGGGTTGAGGAAGAGTTACTTGGATTATCAAGCTGCACATGATTAGGAAATTGGGAAAAATATAGTTACGTTAGTATACTAGAGAAGAAATCTTAAATATTTCTTACACGACATGGAATAATAATGGAAGAATGAGGAGATTGCAGGAATATTCTAGTGTACACCTTTTACGAGAACAACAAAGTGTTTGTGGGAAACAAAAAGATAATCCTATGGGATGACACAAGGTAAGGGTATCCTTTCTAATAAGGTTCACTCAGAACAATATCCCTTCTCTTATCCATGAGTATGATGGAAAGACTCTAGCTTTGGTACACATCCACAACCATGAAAGACGGTGGGTGCAAAGTTAGGAGTCTTTACCACACTATCGCTAGGTACACAATATATATTATATGTTTCATGGATATGTTTGTGTGTGGAATGTCCATGCTAATATCAAGAAAGAAAGCGCAAGTTGGCATGACATGATTGAAGTTATGGCACATACTTTTGATTATTTTTCTACTAAACCACCAATACATGAGGCTTTGTAGATCATGAGGCACATCACATTGGGGATAACGTAAAGGAAGAAGAACTCATTTTTCATCTCTTGGAATAAAGTGGGACTATGTCATGTGAGGAAGCATTGGATACAAAATAAATCCATTTGGGCATGCATGGACATAAAAGGAAAAGTGAAAATGGTATACCTTATTGATGATGAAGCAAAGTGGAAATTTTGGATATCAGTCATACAAGTGTTTTACGTGAGGTGATGGAATCTATAGATGAAACGGACCACACATACCATGCTCCTATAAAGACCAAGAAGGTTAATATTGGTACCGAAGATGCACCTAAGGAGGCTATCATTAGTGATTCTTGCTCAAAGCAAAGGTAACCAAGATAACTAAGTTCTTGTGGCAAATTCTAGGATATGTTTCTAAGAGGATACCATGATTTGAAAGGTGTACATACCTCATTAGGAGAGATGAAGATTAAGCTAAAATAAGGCACATGTCTAGTTCGAAAGAGGCCTTATAGGATGAACCCGAACTTGCATGTGAAGGTGAAAGAGTAAATTGATAAAATGCTTAAGTTTGGTATCATTGAACCAATTAAGGAATCTGAGTGGGTTAGTCCCATGGTGATCAACATTAAGAAGGATGGCTGAATCAAGATATGTGTTGACTATAGGGAACTTAATGCCTCATGTGTCATAGATCCTTTTCCTATGCCATTCATAGAGGAGATCCTTGAAGGAGTTGTAGGGCATGAAATTTATTCATTTACTGATGGATTTTCAAGGTATCACCAGTGCACATTGCATGTAAGGATCAATAAAACACCACTTTCATTATTGAATGGGAAATTTTTGCATATAGTGTTATGCCTTTTGGGTTGAATAATGTGCCAACAATATTCTTGCACATAGTTGTGTAGGTATTTCATGACTTCATCCATAAGTTTTTTTCAGGTTTATCTGGATGAGTGGATGATTTACAAGATGGTAAAGGACCAGTGTGATAATTTGAGGGTCATGTTTTAAAGATGTAGGTAGTTAGAAATCTATCTCAATATAAAGAAGTGTATCTTTGCTACACCCTTTGGAACTTTTCTTGGGAACATCATTTGCAAGGATGGATTGTTGGTAGATCCAACTAAGATTGTGGTAATTTTGGGTTTATAAGAGCCTACTAAAAAGTGAAGTACGCGGTTTCTTGGGGCATACATGCTATTATATGAATTTTATCAAAGGATATGAAAATATTTATGTACTCACGGAGGATTTGCTCAAATATAAAGGAAATTTTTATTAGGGGATGCATAAGAATAGACGTTTAAAACCTCGAAGGAAAAATTGACTACCGCTCCTATCTTGTGCTTTTTTCTTGGAATAATCATTTCCATGTACATGTTGATGCCTGTGGTTTGGATATTGGTGTAGTATTGGTACAACCAGGAGAGCGTAATGTGTATCATCCCATATTCTTTGCAAGTAGGAAGTTGACACTAGCAGAGAAGAATTATAAAACCACAGAGCACGCAGGCGTTATCTATGATCTAGGTTCTTCATAAGTTTCAATAGTAATTATTGGATACACCATATATTTTCTATAAAAATCATATGACACTTAAGTACTTAGTCAACAAATTTATTTTACAAGGGTGAATTTGTAAGTGGATAATCATTTTTTAACAATTTGATTTTACTGATTGTTGTAAAGTAAGGAAAGAGAAATCTTAGACCTGATCGCCTATTAAGGATCAATTCTACAGAGGATGTGCAAAGAATTGAATACATTATGTCCGATGAGTAGTTATTTAGATTGAACCACATGCCAAAAAATTTGGATGACATAGTAATATTTTTGCACACTAGACTGATGCTAGAGGGAATGTAGACCTTGGAGAAAAAGTATGTTATTATTTGAGCAACAACATACTAACTTATTGGGAATACCTAAAAAAAGGAAGAGATGAGTTCTTATAAAAATGTGTCATGGAGCATGAGTGTGAAGCCATTGAGGAAGAGGCATATGGGGGAATTGTTAGAGGACATTATGCGGGGATTCAATGCGTGTAAGATCCTTCTACCTCGGTTTATGGTGGGAAACATTGTAAAAATATAATAAGGCTTTTGTTAAGGCATGTTATCACTATTAGTGATTTGGAAAGCCTAAAAGTAGAGATGATATTCCCTTACGAACCATAACAAGAACATAACATTTTTACGAAATGGGATGTTGATTTTGTAGGACCTATTGCACTACCCACACATAGGAAAAGAGCACGCTACATAATCACATGCAATGATTACTTTAAAATGTGGGAAGAGGTTACGTCTACAAAATATTGCATGGAAAAATGGAAAAAAGGTTCCTTTGGGAAAATATTATTAGCAGGTATGGATTCCTTTTTAGGTTGACAAGTGGTAGAGGAACTCAACTCTTGAATGAGACAATACGAATATTTCTCACAAAGTTTATGGTAGTACACCATAATACTACTCCTTATCACCCTTAGGTAAATGAAACTAATTAAGATTTTAACAAGATCCTACGAAAGACACTCACAAATATATGTGATGTTATAAGAAAGGACTAGGATGAAACAATATCAGCCATTCTTTGGGCAAATGGAATAACCTTTAAATGGTTGAACAAGTCCACACCCTTTCGATTCTTTGTTTGGCATGACATAATCGTACTACCCTTGGAGTTTATGTTATCATCCCTCCGTATTGCACATGAATGTGGATTTCCTAATAAAATGGATATGGAAGTCCACATTGAGAAACTGATGCAATGGGATGAGTGGTGCACCATTTCACGTTGGATCTAGAAGAAAGAAAAGGAAAGACATAAGGCTTGGCATGAAAGGCACATCAAGAACAAGTCTTTTGTAATTGCGAAGATGGTCCTTCTCTATGACTCCAAGTTCATATGCCATCTAGGGAAATTGAAAGTAAATTAGTTGGGACCCTTTGTAGTAACCAATATACTTGAATTAGGCACATGTCAATTGTAAGTGTTGGATGGAACCATGTTTCCGGTTACTTCAATGGGAATGGATGAATCCCTACTATAAATAATCTTCTTTGTGTTTGCGATAAGGTATTATTTCTAGGTAGATTATATTTCATTTCATGTTTTGTTTTTTATTTTCTTGTTTTTTTGTAATAATCATGCTTGCACGCAAGAAGTTGATGACTATCTATTGAGTTGATGTGTAACGGATTTGTGTATACTTTTAGTGTAGGGTGGAAGTAGGTATAATTGTGTGAACATGAAATATTGGATGATGGTATTTGTGCGAGGGAATTTCAAACTTAGGATATGAGCTAGGTATGCATGATGAAAAAGAGGTGTTGTAAGCATTGTGGGTGCTAAGGATGATGTTTAAAAGGAATTACTCACATTATAAATCACATGAGAAATAGGTCACAAAATGTAACACAAGGGAGAGAAAAGAAGGATGGAATACTTGGCATATTTCATAGAGGAAGATAGGTTACGCCACAAGGAGGTGCATGCAAGGATGAATGCAGCCTAGGAAGTAGTGGCATGATGGATGGTTATGGCTGCATGTGTGAAACAAAGAAGGAAAAAGTGTAAAAAAGCAAAAATAAAATTTAATTCTTTAAATCAGGTGAGGTGAGGAGAAATTGCTTTTTTTTTTTGGAAATATATAAAGGGTCTTTGGCAAGAGTTCATTCTTACCTTTACTTTGTGAGGATTTTGAGTGTTTAAAGAGTGATATAGTGTAAAATTGTGGAGAGCCAAGGAAAATTGAAGCAAACTAGATCATGATAGCACATGGCCTAGTTCAAGAGCTCCTTCAAGTGGAATTTTAGATCATGGGGAAGGCATGGAGGTTTACATTAATCAAGTGAGGGTTTTCATCCTTTAAACTAGGGTTCAAAGAAGTGCAAGTGCACAAAATTACAATTAGGTCACAAATTTGGAACTAGGGCATAAACTCATTGAAGAAGACTAAGGCTCAAAGTAAGGAAGGAGAAAGAAGTGAACACTTGGTGTGAACGGTTGAGAAGAAGGTCATATAGCACCTAGGGCATGAATTTATTGCAAATTGGGAAGTGAGAAATTGCACAATTAAAGTAATGACACCCAAGAAGGCACTTGCAACATCACTTAAAGGAAAGGGAAAAGGAAAGAAGCACGTGGTAGACAATGCACTGAAGAATGGTTCTCTTAGATGTAGTATCCAAGAGATGTGATTATTGGTCAACCATGGGAGTTACATTTGTCCAAGTGTAAGATTAATGATTATAAACACCTGCTCATAGGAATGTGATCTTGAAATAGAGAGGGAAATAATGAAAAAAATGGATCAAAGAACTTTAGATGGTAAGTTGGTTTACGATGAGAATGTACAAAAGGACTTGAAGAGCATGCGAGTTCTCCATCTTTACAAGTTACCATTATTTGAAAATCTTGAGCACTTGTATATGTGGTTATTATTACGTGTACATAAGGACTACTTGTATTTTAAAGGGAGAAGGGTGTGCATCATCATGCGATTAAATGGGAGAGTCACAAACTTTAATAGTTTAGGCCTAGAGATAGATCTTAGCTTGGAGGATGATGTGGGAGTAGATGACAATGTTGTTTCATTCAACTAATGTAAGGGTGGCCACATGATGGACATATCACATATCAATGACCTACGCGTAAGAGTCTCTCGTGTGTATGTTTAGTCGTAAGTTGGGCACATCTGAAATGTGGCCCTAGGTGAATAAGAAGTGGCTCTATATAGTGTAGAAAATGGCACAAAGGACTACATGCAATATTGAAAAATTTATTTCTGAAGGTATCATTGAAGAAGTGCATGTGAAATAAAAGATAACTTGGGGTGTCATCTTCCTTTTGGTTGTGTTTTACAAAATAGGAGTGATTGATGGGTCTAATGACAAAGTATAGAAATATGCTATGGAGGAAAAGTATCCAATGAAGAGGTTTACATAGTATACATGTGATGGTGGGATAAACAATTCTTATAAAATCAAAGTGGATAGATAGTATAGGCGGATGCATGAAGCATTCGATCATGATTGACGCATACCAAGGAGTTTCCTTTGGTCTTGGAAGCTAAGGCAGATTTTGCAAGATATCATCATTATTTTTTGGGAAGGTATTACACTAAGATGGAGATAAAATCCCCTGGTGTAAAATAACTTATGCATTCAATGCCATATACTTCCAAACATCAGTGAATATAATTTACGATGCATGGAATTTAAATTTTGATGTAGACAAGGTATATGTTGACTTTCATACATTATACACTATATATGTATACCCAAATAAGTCAACATACGTGGATATAATGGATTTTGATAACATAGACTCACTTCTAAGACCACGGTAGTAGGAAAAGAAGTAGATAAGGTATATATTTATTTGAGGCCTAGAATGGTGAGTGGAAAGTACAGCGATGAGGAAGACCTTCCACTTTCGGGACCACCAAGAGGAAATCATATGGTGGGTCTTAAGAGAGGGCGTGAGAATACCCCTCCTAGATGACAAGAAGAAGAAAAGATTAAGGATGAAGAGGAGAAGAAGGTGAAAGAAGAAGAAGATAACACCACACTTGATCATGTTTGTAGGAGGAAGTTGTGAAGAATGCATAAGGGACAAGACATCAATGAAGGTAATTTAGAGCCGATAAGGAAATCACCATGGGTCACTCAACCCAAGATAATTGTAGAGAATCAGGTACCAATAGGAAGACACACTTGTGAAAGAAAGAGGAAGGAGGAGATCTTGCACACACAACACTAGTAAATTATATTCGCGATCAAATAGAGGTGTTACACATAAGGTTCTAGAGAACAATATAGATCAAGGACCTCTATGGCTAGGAGATGATAAATCTTAAGGGTGGGACCATGTGTACAAGGAATATTATCTCTTGTAGTATGTAAAATCATATGGAGGATCCTTAATTCAATGTTAGCGATGAAGCACATGCAAGGCGTAGAATGAATAAATTTCCTGTACAACCCATGTGAATATCAAGCCCACTGAGTTAACCAAGAGTAGGATAGAAATGATCTAAACAATATGGCAATAAAATTTGCATGAATAAATATAGAAAAAGTGGCCAATTTTAGGGTTAAGTCGGGGATAAAGAGAATACGGAGCAAGAAGTATAGTAATTTACAAAGGCACATGATAAGGAAAAGAAGCATGCAAAGTACGCATTCTCTAAGGTGAACACATCATGGATTTAATTAATGCTGTGTACCCTAACCTAGAAGAAAGGGATACATATAAATATCCTACAATGCTACACTACTTATAGGAGTGTTGGGCCACTAAAATTTTGGCTAAGTACAAAAGGCACATAGGTGTGCAAGGTCCCGATTGAAGAAGGGCGCGTAAAGACAATGTGCACAGGAAGGGTTTAAAGAAACCTGTGGTGCGCATGACACACGTGGACAGAACCAAGGGTTTGAGACTTAGCCAAATTAATAATTCGGGGTAGAACACGTGAAAAGCATGACCTGAATGTGCATACGGAATGGATAAGATGTCAGCCTAGTGACAGGTTGGCCCAAGAAGGAGCATGCCTACGGTAGAAGCTTCTAGAAGCACATCATGGTGAAAAGTGGAAAGCTTGGGCCTAGAGGAGCATGCTCGCATGGAGGACCACATTCAGAGACTTGGCATCAGATCTAAGGGCACTGGAGGATGAGTTTGCAGCCTAGAAAGGCTATAAATACAAGCACTGCAAATTAAATAAAGAGAGAATGAGAGAGTGGGCGGAGCTTTGTAGAAGCACTGCAAGAACTCTTTTAGTGGGTAATTGTATTTGGGAAAGGATGTATTGGGTATAGGGATTATTTTTTTTCTCTTTGATAGCCTAACTAAATTAGTCCAGTTGTGATGCATGACTGCAGTTTGCTTCACTATGACATTCTGTAATGGCTCCATGAATGTAATGAGGTTACCAAGTTATATGAATATGAATATCAATGATTCTGATGCATACATCTTTCTCATAGGTCTTCTTTCATTTATGTTTATGTTAAGTATGGATGCTTGTATACTTCTTTCTGTTATGGTACAAGTTATATAATCTGTTAAGTACTCTCTGTCTAGAATGACTACAAGGATCTAGAGGCCGTTCTGAGCTCTATGGTTCTTGTATGTCTTAAATCCTTTAAATATCTTAAACACAAATCATAGATGATGTTTCCCACTAAAATCACATAAAAGAGAGACTCGACACCCGTGCATGCCTCGGGTGAGCACCCAACATCCGTTGGGTGATAGGTCGACACACATGGGGTTCCTTTCTTTTGTGATAGGGGTAAAATGACTACATCTTGGTTCCATTTTTGGGACCTCTTTTCAAAGTTGTAGTGGGAAATGGCATACATCATGATCTATGTAGTGAGTAATGATAGAGTGGTTAACTTTGGAAAGTGTTGAATCATGGTTTAAGAGCATGAAGGATGAATTTTCTCAGAGATTTGGCACTGGACCTGAGTTTGATGCACGTAGATGGGTAGAAGAGAACCTCTACCATGATCTGTATGAAACTTTTTTTTGCTTCCTAGTGGGCGCATGAGTGGCTTTCAGCGTATGCGTTTAGATCAAGTTGGCATTATGGATCACATGTATGGACCAAAGAAGAATACCGAGAATTTGTAGGATGTAGATTTGATGTGGACTCGTGCTGTGGATCATTGGTGGAAAGGAGTATTGGCTAGCTACACTTTGGAGTATGCCATTTCCACATATTCTTGTTTAGAGGTTGCTGAGTTTGAGTTTTTGTGGGAGCCCAGAGGATCATTTCTATGTGTTTTCCCCGGCTACAAAAATATTGATAGTTACCATGAGTTTAGAGGCATTCCCAATGGTGGCTAAACCATTATGAGCGATGGGTTAGGAAGCTAGGGTGGAGGAAGATGGCAGATGTTGCAACAGAGAAGGAAAGGGAGGAGAGATGACTCAAGTATGGTGAAGTGCGTGAAAGGGAGATTGCTAGACAATGTGAGGTTACAGATGTGATAGATGCATGGTGACAAACATTGCGGGAAGGATTTCAAGTTCATGCAGAGGATGCGGAACCTGAGTAGTTTATGAGACCCCATATTGACAAGCGCGTAAGAGAGACCCCTTCGGCTTATGATGAGAGTTCGTTGTGCAGAGAGAGAAGAACCATTGGTGTGCATCTAAGCCCACCTAGTGACTGAACCCTGGCACTTGGTTTTCCAAATCAAGGGGAAAATATTGCTAGTCTAGTTGGTTACATTGGAAGTGATCGGTCTACACCCAGGAGATATAATTTCTCATTTGGGCCTTCTATGGCTGCAAACACCAACCCAAAGTGTTAGGAGGAATTTTCAAGCAAGGTATAGACACGCAAGATTTTGGTCTCGCATCTAGGAGTGGTGTGGGGTATACTATTGGTAGTGGGGCATTGTCGCAGACCATAGGCGTACAGTTTAGTGGAACTGTGGGGACCCTTGGCATGACCACTATAGGATCTGGTGGATCTAGGGGGTCAGGAGGAACAGGACCTGGTGTACCTGGTGGATCTGGTGGTTTAGGAGGAATAGGAGCTGGTGGGTCTAGTGGATCTAGTGGTTTAGGATCCGATGGACCTTTTGGATCAAGTGGTGGAGGAAACACAAAGGAAACCAAGGCTTTGGCTCAAGAGGATTTGAGCCCCAACCACCCTCAAGTTTTCTTTGAAATGTCTTTACACTTTCCTGATTACAAAGGTATTGAGGATGCTGCAGAACATGTTCACAAGTGTGAAATTCTATGGTGTGTAAAGGGTATCATAACCCCGAGTGGAAGGCTAGTCAATTTGCAACCACATTGCAAGGGCACACGCATAGCTGGTATAGGAAATATGACCCTCATCAAATGGTGGTGGATTATACTACTTTAAAGAACACATTCTTAGCAGAATTCCACATCCCTGATTTTGAATAGAAGAACATCAGCACTTTGAAGGAGATTCAACAAGGAATGACAGAGTATGTGGGAGTATGATGTGTGCTTTAAAACTCTCCTATCTAAATTATCATATGATATTCACCCTTCATAGAACACTCGGTGGTTTTTGGAGGACTGATCACACCTTTTAGAAGGGAATTATCTCAAACAAATTTCAAAGACCCGCGAGGCATTGGAAGTGACTTTTGTGCCAAGGCTATTGGTAGTGTTGATATTGGCATTAGCCCATAGCTTATGGGAGAATTACATCGGCCGAGGCCCCTTTTCTCCGAGGCTATGTAGGCAAAGCACTTCGAGGGCACGGGGCCCTTGAAGGTTAGCCAGCAACTCTTTACCCTAAACTATTCTCCCCATTTTCCTATTCATATTCTATCTTAGTTTCCATTTTCTACAACACTGGGAAATTAATACAAACATCCATATCTACCATGTTACCACATCATAAAAATATCCAATCAATCATTTCACATTTCTATAATATCACAAATTTTGGAAATATACACCATAACATACATATAACTCATCATTTATTTCCCATGTTACCAATAACTTGGACATTAAATCAAAATTACAAACAAGACTCCATCATGCCTAAACCGACCTGACTCCATCATGCCTAAACTAACTTGACTCCATCATGCCTAAACCAACCTGACTCCATCATGCCTAAACTGACCTGAATCCATCATGCCTAAACTAACTTGACTCCATCATGCTTAAACCGACATGACTCCATCATGCCTAAACCGACTCTGACTCCATCATGCCTAAACCGACTTGACTCCATCATGCCTAATCCACCTAGTTTCCACCCATATACATATAACAATGGAAATTAAAGCAACTACATCATCCATACCATAAATCCCATCATCTATACTAATGAAAGTCGCACATCAATACAAATGTACACCAATACAAATACATAAAATTATCTCAAAACTCTCATATACAACCTCACCATCTTCGGCATGCAAGCTAGTATATGATCAAAAATATCAAAACCTCTCATGTACATCCTCACTATCTTCGGCTTGAAGACCGGTATATATCAAAAATATACAAAAACTATACCTTGAACATATATGGTGACTAATTTTCACCCCACCCGATATCCATACCCGGTCTCCTCATCTGGGTCTCCTCATCCTCTGCTCCAATGTGGTTCCCTACCAACATCTCTCTACCACACCGAGGTCTAATTCCAGTCTCTTCCGACCCATAGTTGGGCCCGGCCTCCATGAGCTAGTGGCCTCTCCCTGACCCTTTTCTAGGCTCACCATCCCCTTGTAGTCTCTACACTTTGTGTGTGAGATATCATCCTCTCACTCGAGGCCTATTGTACCATGTACTCTGCATAGGAAGGGACGTCTATCCGGTAGCATTCAAATAATCCCTGGTAGTATCTGGCCTCATTCAGAGCATCCCTAAATATGGCCATTAATACTATCTCGTGAGGATTTCATAGGTCTCGTAGCAACCTACGAAGTCTACCCTGTTACTAGTGGCCTCGGCCTTATACCTATGAACCATGCCCTCCTCTTTGTACCATGGGACCCTGTCTCATTGATGTCCGTACCATAGGACCCTATCCTTGAGCCTGAAGTGCTACATGCATTGTGACCTGGCCCTATAAGGCCACAATCCGTGCACTGTGCGGTGTCAATCGGCCCTGGACCTACTACCTACGCTACGTAAGGTGACCACTTGTCCCCCATCTCCATCTCCACCTTGTGCGGGTGCATGTCCCTGTGCAATATGGGCCTGTAAAGCCACCACATGCGCCTGTAATGTGGCAACCTATACCTTGGACATTGTCATCCCCCCTATAATATTGTGATTTGGGCCTGTAAAGTGGTAACCTATCCACGAAAAGTATCCCTCGAATCGTAAGGGTAGCCAAGTTTGGCTGCCTGGCCTAGGTGGTGCTTACTCATAGTTGGACTACCCACCACTATATCTGTATCTATCTCGTAACTCTGGCTTCATCAATCCACTAGTCCACCGCCCGCTCCTCCTACTCGGTCGTCACTTTTGGTGTGTTATAGGCATAGGCCTCTCCATGTCATCTCTCCTGTACTAAGGGAATGGTGGAGGCACATCCTGAGGCAGCCCAAACTACCATCTAACCCTATCCATGGGTATCATCTCATGCTCTCCGGCATGATGTCCCTCTATCCATATCAATAGTTGTAGCTCTTCCAACTCTACCACCATCTACCTATATGAAAGGAAACCAACATATGGCCTCCAAATGATATCCACTCCAGACAACCCCTCTAGTATGCGCCTATATTATGCCACGTCATGTGTATCCCTAGAAGCCCTATGCTCTCCAAAAATAGGCACCCAATGAGTATAGCCTACTCAAACCAATCTCTGTCTTGAATGCATTGGGTCGGGGCATACCAACTGGATGCACACATACAATGTGCTTGTATTCCCAATAGTGGAGAAGAAAGGTACAAAGACAAATTGAACCTCGAAGCCTCCCATAGGCTCATAGCTCCTATATAACTCGCACCAAGTATCTTTGGTGCACAAGAAAAATGGGTCCTCTCCTCCAACATGTCATGGAGAACCCCTTCAACACCGTGGGAATCTCCCACCCTCCACATCTGGCAATGCAAAACAACACACTTCCTCCATAATCAGGACAACTAACCTCATCTCCTCAGGATGGGCCGTGTACATATCTCCATAACTCAAGCTCGTGCTATGGAACCTCATCTCTTCCATCCCCTCTCCAAACACCATCAACATCATCTCCTATGATGCCTCGAAATAATAGAATAAACCTGCATCCCCACTATCGGTAACCGCAAGATCCTATACACATCCTCCAGGGTGAATGTGATCTCACCCATCGAAGATGAAATGTGTTGGTCGATGAATCCCATCTGTCAATGAGTGCAACCATAAAATTCAGCTCCTAAACTATGTGCCTATAACTTCGACCCCAATCAAGTCAAATTCTATTACTTTCCTCCACTCCTCGGTAGTCACGCTTGATCATACCGCTAGTAATAGAGGCGGTACTCTATCTCTCATCCACAACTGGTCCCTAGCCTGCACCCAACAAATCACAACATTGTTAAACCTTGACCATACCCAACATCACTCATAACCAACCACCCTACTCCAAGACCCTTACTACTTATTACCCTATGTGAGCATATTACCCTACCCATCCTCACTACACCTATCATTATATCCCATTACCTACCTTTCCTCCCACCTTGTCCCGCTTATTGACCTATTTCCCTCTAGAGCCAACCAACATCGGTCCCTATTGACAAAGCATTGGTCCATCATCATTGGCATCAGTCACCTACTATTTGGACCGATGTTGGCTATGTTTGAGCAATTTTGGCCACCCTTGACCGACGTTGGTCACTATCACACCTGTCCAAACCCGTAAACCCCCCCATTTCTCAAAATATGACCATACTGACCTAAATACCTACCCTATCCTACCCAAACCTCCAATACCTTTCTCCCTACCCCTATTTAACCCACTTTGGACTTCTTACCCTTCCTATTTTATCAATTTTACTTCCAAATTCAAATTTAATTCCTGCTCACAACCGTTTCTACCCAAACCAATTTCTACAAACTATTTCAACTAACAAGCATAGAATTACATCGAATCTTACCTCATCTCAATTTTGTTGGTGTGGTGGTATGTCTTTCTGCTACATCGATGATCCACCCAAACCCTCTCCCACCTCTACCATGCCAAAATCCACTCCTCACCTCCAATCTATCAAATCGATCACACCGCTCTCATGGACCCGTTTACTAGCTCCTCTCACTAACTCATAATCTCCACCTCAACCCGATACAATGACTTTTCCTTCTCTCTAGGAAAAGTGCAAAAAGGTCAAACAACTCTGTCTTTTTCTCAAAAGTCACAATACAACAATGATTTCATAAAATACATAATTTTTATTTTATAAACCCAAAACGACCTGACCGACGTCGGTCATATTTTTTTCCTAGCTAACCGACGTCGGTCACCCTATAACTAGCCTCACCAATCTTATAGCTATTTTCCTTGGTACACTTCCTTTTACTCGCAACCATTAGTTCTCAAACACCTTTTATCATTATGGACACCTATTGAACCATACCTACAGCCCAAACTACCCTTACATTTCCTTAGTTACGTCTTAGGATTTGTTATTTTACCTATACCTTGGCCTTACTGTGCCACAACCTATTTACCTGAACCTAACCTACTTGGTGTGACCATTGACCTTATGTACTCACTATACCTTGTGATGTTGTTACCTATGTTGTTTTAGCCTAACAACCATACCTTGCCTATTGTCATTTCGTTTATCCCGACCCAAACCTTTGGTTTACCAAAACATACCTAAACGTTCTTGCACCTAACCTACATTGTGTTTCCGGACCATATCATATACCTTGGATACCTAAATCACTTCACCCTTGTTTGGATAAACCTATTGACCTTGGACGTTGTAGAGTTGTAAGCTCTTCAACCCGACCATGTTACAATTTGTACATGTCCGTGCATTTTATTGTAATTGCCCATTACCCGATTTGGACCCTAGCCTACTACATGTTACCCGAGTTCACCACTACCCTTCCCCACCTACCTTCACTTCCACCAACTACACATTTATCAAACCACTCACCAATTCCGTATTACACCTCATCAGTGCCTAGTTTGAGGGGGATCACCTTCACCCACACATGGGGCAATCACTTCTTGTTTTTTTCAAAGATCGCTTACCAATACAAGATACGTGACAAAAGGGGGAAAATGTAGACACCAAATTTAGGTCACACTCCCCCTTTTACACACACACACACACACACACACACACACATATATATATAATTACCCACAATTAAATTAATGCCCGTTCTCACAATAGTCATTATTTAATTACCTTAATTAAACTAATTTCCACCTCACCCCACCACCTGACCTAGACACCTCATCATAAACCTATTCTTAGCATGTTTCCCTTTTACTATGACTTAATATCCACTCACCATAACTAACTAAGACTTAGTCCAACCTACCTTAATTAATTAAGACTTAGTTCAACCCTAAAATCACATGCCTATTCTCCCTCTAACCATTTTCCCTCTTATCTAAGTGCAACATTCCGTTTTAATCGGGATGATAGACAGAGTTGGACAAAAATATTGCCAACATCTGTTATTTTTAGTAAACCTATGATTTCCCACGTTAACCAACCCCGGTCAACCCTAAACTAACGTCGGTCACCCTAAACTGTCGTCGGTTACCATATATTCACTTTAGTAACCTTGTTTGAGAGGTTAGAAGAATTATTCGAGTTTTGGAGAAGAGATATTTACATGCAAGCATGCACCAGAGCACTCTGCACATCCAAACACCCTAAACCAGAACCAAGCAATGATCTGAAAGGAAAGCATTCACAGTAACATTCCGGGAAGCATAGTCACGTAACTAACCACCGGTTCCATGGATTAACCATCACCTCCATCCAACCACCAGATCTGCAAGCACCAGTAAGTACATTTAAATTTATATCTTTCCATACTTAGTGAGATCAGTTTCTTTATCTTTGTTTAAGAACCTTAATCTCCTTTGTATCCCATCACCTCTTACCTTCCTGTCAATCCCTTTATCCAACCACCTACAACCTCCCAGCCTCCCATATTTGACTCAAGGAACCTCTTATTACCCCCAAACTGTCATCTACCTCCCCATTATATGTCCATTCCCTCGGCAATCTCAGAGAATCACCAAAACCCACCTTCACTAAGTTTCTATCATCCCGACCCTACCGACGTCGGTTAACTCGAAACATCATCATTTTCCTCTCAACCAAAATTAGTCATACAAGACCAACGTCGGTCTCTGTATCTAATAAACCTTCCTATAACAACAACCTCATACCTTTCATCCAAACAACCCAAATCACCTAAAGCTTGATCCTGACCTATCCCAACCACTTTATTTACTGTTTGACTTTCAGATCTAATCATAACCTAGCTTGTTAGATTAGATTTTTTATTGTACTTGAATGAGATACCTAAATCATATCAACTATAATAGGAAATTATTGGTTCATATTATTTCTTGCATTAAGTTATTTTAAACAGTGGATTGATAGCCATCTAGGAAGTATCACACTTCCTAGATCTAGCATACGCTAGGCAGTCCACTGACATATATTGTTTAATATTCCTTTTGTGGTCTTGTTTGTATTTGTAGGTAGTTCCTCCTAGAAAAAAGGAAGTTCTCGCAATCAGCATTAGATCGGGAAATCAGAACACACACACTCTACCTTCCACCTTCACTCACAGGTATTCCTCCTTACCCTTACCTTATCTATTTTGCTCTTACATACGCACACTATTTAGAAAAATACCTTGATTAAAAATCCATAGATCTATAAATAATTTCCCTCATCCGAGGCTTCATTGTCCCTCATTCCACATATTCTTATCCTTTTGTGGTATTTCCTTTATTTCATGGATTATTTGTTATGTAGAATTTTAAATTTTCCTTATGTCATGGACTTTTAAGTTTACTTTTCTCCATGGCCATTCAACCATGTGGCCTATTTCCGTGAATTTCTCTATCACTCTCATGCTTGATTTTCCTTCACGCAGAGTCCCCATGGTCCTTTGACTTTTTTCACAAAGACACATTTTCCCACATTCATGTTCCTTTGTTATGTAGACTTTGTAAACTCCACGAACACTAAATTTTCCTTTTCCACGAACACTGTATTTCTTTGTTATGTGAGTCTCTTGCATAAATCCACGTAATTATACAAATTTAATGAAGTTATCCAAATAGCATGGGTGCTATTTTGGAAAACAATTCATTATATCCTTTATGCTTGTATCAAATATTATTATCAAGTATGTGTGTGCATTGTTATATTTGAATCCTCTCTTTTTAAATATTGTGTCAATACTACTAATGTTCATCTTTATATTCCCGCATACAATTTGACATGTCTCTAAGGTTAATCACATGTATTATGACAATTAATATTTATCATCAATATGGAATATGATATTAATACATATTACACAAGGGGTTTACTAGAAAAGGAATTAGAAACTATAGCTAGGGATTAACGATCCTATATTACCCAATCCCCCCACCCCCACCAACGATGTCTTGGATATACTACACAACCATTTTGTAAACTAGCATAAACTCCAATATTTCTTCCAACCTCATAAATTCATTCATAGGGGTTAGTATGACAGACCCTATCACGTCCCTCACACATGGGCACCCTAATATCATTGATTATAACACATATTTGGATGATTTCAGTCATTAATAGTCCCTTCTATAATATTTGGGTGCATATGAGGATATACCTTATTTCTTTAATAAGAATATGTTTCCTCAAAATTTACTTGCACACACATATTTTGGGAGGTTGATTATTATGAAATCTTGGAAGATACTTCCAACACTATTCCAATGGTTCCTTATGTGTAAGATCATTTCAGATTTCTTAATGAAGAAACAAATTTCTTTAACTTTGGGACCAATCCATATCATTTCCTTTTTATCTTTTTGGATTCCCTTAAAAATTGAGAGAGAGAGAAAGAGAGAGGTTATTCAAGAAGTGTTGCATGACTTTACTAACCTCTTCACTTATAATTACGAGAGATATGCCTAAGATTTACCCCTCCATTTGTATGCATAACATTATCTTGTACGAATATGTTAAGCTTATGCACGACAACACAACCATAAAATGCACCCTTGCATAGGTTTGATGGTTAATAAATAAATAAAAATTATTTTTGATGTTATTTCATACATTCCATTGACTATCCTCGATGGGTCTCTAATATTGTCCTAGTAGCTAAACCTAATGGAAAAATTGAATGCTATACTAAATTTCATAACTCAAATAAAGCATGTCCCATGGATAGTTTATTTATCCACACATTGATATGATTATGGATTCCACTATTGGTTATGAAATTCTATCTTTTATGGATGGTGTTTTGAGGTAAAATCAAATCAAAATCAACCCTACTGATTAAGAAAGACATATTTTACTACTCTATGGGTTATATTTTTTCACATGGTTATGTGTTTTGTAATAAAGAATGTTAGGGATACTTATCAATGTGTTATGATGAATATATTACATGATTTTATTCACAAGATTGTTGAATACTATTTTGATGATGTTGAAAGTACAAATGTGAAATTGGATGATATCAAATATAAGAAGAATAAGACACAAGAAATTGATTATTCAAAGGAAGCAAGCAAAGAATATGAAGAAGAAGATGAAAATGAAGAAGTTGAAATAAAGGATACAAAAACACCATCCAAATCAATCCAAAAGAACCATTCAAAAAAATATATTATAGGTGACAAAAACATTAGAGTACAGACTAGAATAAGATTGGAAAATGCATCTAAACATGCAAATTTGTCCTTGTTATCCAAGATAGAACCTAATAATTTTTGAAGAAAGTGATGACACAAATTAGATTAGAGAAATGGAAGAAGAACTATATCATATTGAGAAGAATGAAATGTGATAACTTATCCCAAGACCCAAAGATAAAAATGAGATTGGCACCAAGTGGGTTCAGGAACAAGCTAGATGAAGATGGAAAATTTGTAAGAAATAAAGAAAGGTTAGTTTGTAAGGGGTATGCACAAGTTGAAGGTATTGACTTTGAATAAAAATTTCTCTTGTTACATGCTTAGAATACATTAGAATATTTTTGGCATTTACTTGTTACAAAAATTTTAAAGTATATTCGATGGACGTTAAATTTGTGTTTCTAAATGGGAATTTATAAGAACAATTTTATATTGAACATCCAGAAGGATTCATTTTATCATATGATAAGGATTATATATGCAAGCTGAAGAAATCTCTTTATGGATTGAAACAAGCCCCCAAAGCCTGGTATTCAAGACTAGACAAGTATCTACAACAACAAGGTTTTAAGAAGGGTATTGTTGATAGAAATCTTTACATCAAAACTGAAGGTGAGAATCAATTGATTATTGTTGTGTATGTTGATGATATTATTTTTGGAGGAAGTAGTGACAAGATGTGTCAAGATTTTTTTGTTCAAATGCAAAAGGAGTTTGAAATGTCCATGCTTGGTGAGTTATCTTTATTTCTTGGTTTACAAA
Source organism: Taxus wallichiana var. yunnanensis (assembly GCA_018340775.1). Taxonomy (NCBI): domain Eukaryota; kingdom Viridiplantae; phylum Streptophyta; class Pinopsida; order Cupressales; family Taxaceae; genus Taxus; species Taxus wallichiana. Next base: position 347,920,163 of record CM031242.1, read on the forward strand.
TTTCTCAATCAGACAAAGGCATATTTATTTCACAAACTAAGTATGTTAAAGAAATGTTGAAGAAGTTTAGAATGGAAGATTGCAAACTAGTTAGTACTCCTATGGTCATAGGTTGTAAGTTGGGCAAGGATGATGAGTCTCTTGAAGAAAATCAAACTCTTTATAGATCAATGATTGGTATTTTATTGTATGTGACGACATCAAGACCAAATGTGATGCAAGCAATAAGTATTGTAACACATTTTTAAGATGCTCCAAAAGAAACTCATGTGCAATTTTTCAAAAGAATATTCAAATATCTGAAAGGCACATTGGATTATGGATTGTGGTATCCTAAGGATGAATATTTCACTCTAAAAGCGTATACAGATGCAAATTGGGTTGGTTGTGTTGATGATAGAAAGAGCACAAGTGGAGGAGCATTATTTTTGGGAAATAGCTTGGTATCTTGGTTAAGTAAAAAGCAAGCCTCTATTTCTTTATCTACAACTGAGGCAGAGTACATTGTAGTAGTGTCATGTTACACACAAGTTTTATGGATGAAACAAACATTGAAGGACATCAAGGTAGAGTTTGATTTTCCAATTTCCATATTTTGTGATAACACTAGTGCAATAAATATATCAAATAATATTTTTTTATTAGGGGTAAATAGTTTTGAAGGGACTATACCCTGTTACAAAAAGCTCACAAGCCAAATAGTGCATCAAAAAGTATACCAAAGTATTGAAGGGACTAAGCCCTAATACAAGAAGGCTCAAAATCTAGAAAGTGCAGTAAAACCATCAAAAATGGATCAGAATCCAAGATAAACATGAGTACCAACTATAGCTTAAACAAAAACTATAAAGAGGGAACAAAAAGAGTCAAATATGCAACAAAGCAGCTTGAAAACAACAACTATACAACATCAAAATAGGAATCTAAAAGTAGTAACAGTCCACATTACTTGACTGATTTATCAATCTTAGTTTTTATCTTCTGAAGAGAGGTGAATAATGTCAGGGAAGTGACATGGGAGGGGTTCTTTTTATCCAATTGTGAGAGAACCAGGTCCCTTATTGAATCTGACTCCTAGATGGCAACAGAATGTCATTGAGTATGTAGACACTTTTGACATGTTGCTCCATGAATTTGTATATAGCCTTGAGCACAGAAATAATAAAGTCATGCCTGCCTTTTGTCAAACCTAGTCTATTGTCCATAGAATTAAGTTTTTTTATAGATTTGCAAAGTCTTCTCATTATCGTATTTGGGTCATCATTCATCTTCCTTTTACCTTCTCTCTTACCAATCTATTTGAGCTCTTCTTTTAGGTCTCTAACTTCCTTTTCCAACTTGAAAATTCTGTTGAGAAGTCCTTCCTCCTTTTCATTAGCAAAAGATTCAGTAGGGTTGCTAATATGGAGCAGAATTTTTGCCAATTCAATCTCTTTACTATTGCGAAGGACCCTTTGGGAGGGGAGGGGTTGAGTGATGGGGTAAAGAGGATTTTTGGTTCTAATTTTTCTATGCTCAGGAGTGGTGGTGGGGGTAATGGAGTCAGGGAAAGGGGGGTAGGGGAAGTTGGGATTGTATGAAGCTGGGAAAGACAATGACGATGCAGCAGTAGAATGAGACCTTGATGGAGGGGGGTGGTGCGGGTGTGGTTTTGAAACTCAAGGATAGAATGCTCCAAGGAATTTAAAAGATAATGTGGAAAACTAACCTGTAAATTCCTTCTAAAGTGATTTAGGAAAACCAAATGTTTAAGAGGAACCATCACATATCTGCCTTCCAAAGTTACATACCTGACAATCATCCTTGTAATTTCGTCAAAGGGTTCAGGAATGGAGGCCACTTTTACACCTGCCGTAACAAATTCAAGATTTTCTCCTTCGTAAGGAATTTCTTGGCTTCAGCATTCTTTTCTACCCTTTTACTGAAAAATCTAGCCCCTTCTAGGCTCAGACCCGTAACCTCAGCAATAAGTTCTTAATAGAATTTTGACGCGGATCTCCCATATTCAACCGTCCTTTGTTTCCACCCAGCTGCAAATTGAACAGAGATGTCTTGATCATGACCCTACATTTTCTCAATGAGGTTAGAGACCCCACCCATTTGCAAATAATTCCATAAGATCACATCATCCTTCCAAACTGGGTTCGAAAATGGGTTCCGTTTTGCATGGAGGTCCACCCATTTTGCTGTTATTTTTTCTTTTGTTTTGAACTACAATGCTTCTTCCCCAAATCCACTTCTCAACAACTTCTTCACATACCCAAAAAGCATGTGAAATGTGAGTGGTATTAATTACCCTACGTGTAAAGGAGATAATCACTTTCAAATTGGCGAGGGGGGCTCATTAATGATGATTTTGAATATCATATTTATCCTTAATAATTTCATTGTGTACCATGCTAGGGATAATGTCATCACTAAACCATTTTTGCATGTTATTACTAACACCATAGTTAGCCAGACTATCTACCACTTTGTTTCCTTCATGGTAGGTGTGTATGATTTGAAAGTTTGCAAAGGATTTACAAATCTCAATAGATTCATAAATGAAATCCCTAATAGTCCAACTAGGGGGTTGAACTTGATTTAGGAGGTTTATTATGTTCAAAGAGTCCCCTTCAATTATAATATTGGAAATGTTGCAATCCCTTACTAGCCTTATCCCCCATAATGTTGCTAGGGCTTCAGAATAGTGGTTTTTTTGGTGGCCCATTTTACCTACCAAAGCAACAACAAGACAACCTTTGTGATCCCTGATTACTCCACCTCCTCCTGATGCCCCAGATTTCCTTTGGAAGCTCCATCAAAATTCAGCTTGTACCATAAAGTGGGAGGCTGAATCCAATGAACTGTCGATCTATCAATTCTATTTGGATCATTCCTATGAAGATTGCCAGTGTCAATCTTCTAGGCAGCAAGAATATGTTCTTCTACCTTTGGATAAGGTTTATTTTTAGGAGGCCTAAACCTTTCAATGTTATCCTTGACAACAATAGCAATTTCCTTAAAGATCTTATTGCATACCTATCTCGTTGTTCTTGAAAATTATACCATTTATAGTTTTCCACAATCTCCATATGGTATGAGGTAGAACCAAATTCCATAATCTTCTTATCATGCTATGTTTATAAGGTGGATCCCATTGCTCCCAGGTCTGCAAGAAGGTGTTAGGAAGGACCCAGTGAAGATTGAAATTTGTAAAGATAAGACTCCAAATCTTTGCGAAGCATATTCACAATGCAAGAAAAGATGTTTGATGTCTTCAACCTCTTTTTTGCACATACAACATCTGTTGGGCATAATGAAACCCTTTTTAATTAGATTATCATTAGTAAGAATCTTAACACAAGCCACGAAAAAAAATAACTTTTGGGGTTAACTCAAGCATCCAAATTTTACTCCAATTTAATCCAATTTGATTGCTATAAAAAAGCATTGTATCCTAATTTGACTATATAGTCCCCATCAAAAGAATCAACCCAAAGGAGCTCATCTTTGTTATCCTTTTGATTAAGAGGAATGAGAGAAATTTGTTGTTGCAAAGAGGAGATATCAAGTTGTAGGTTATCAACTTTAAGTTGTTTCCAATCTCTCTTATTACCAGCCTCTTCAATGTAATCTTTTACTTTACTACCATATTTCTCACATAGATTGTCTTTGAGGGAACCAAATTTATCACTCATCTTGAAATCAATCCAATTGTCTTTCCAAAAAGAATATCTTGACCATTTCCCACTTTCCATCTACACCCTTTGACAAGAATATGTTTGATTTGAAGCAGGTTGTTCCAGAAAATGGAACCAGTGGGAAGTTGTTGTTCAAAAAGGAATGAATTCACATTTTTTGTGCCAAGTATTTAATCCTAATAAGTTCAGTCCAAGGTTACTTTTCCTTAAGAAGTCTCCAACCAAGTTTGGCAATAAGAGCAACATTCATCTTTTTGATATCCTTAATTCCCAGTCCACCAATATTTTTGGTATACAAACTTGATCCCAAGCCACTAAATGGTATCTAAATCTTTCTTCAGTCCCATGCCATAGAAAGTGCTTTTGAATTCTCTCAATGTTGTCCACAATTGCTGTTGGAATGTTGTACATTGACATGATATATATGGGCAAGTTCTAAAGTGTACTTTTGATTAATAAACATTTTCCAGCACTAGAGAGAATAACCCCTTTCCACCCAGCCAATTTCCTATGAAATCTATCTAACAGGGCATTCCAAATAGCATTAGAGACTCTATTAGTGCCCAACGGTAATCCTAAATAGGTAGTGGGTAAAGAGCTGATTTTACATCCCAAAATGAGTGCAATTCTTTTCTTCCTATCATTAGGAGTATTGAAAAAATACACCGAGCTTTTATCAAAGTTGACTTTCTGGCTAATTTGCTTCATAGAATCTGAGAATAGTCTTTATAGATTTTTCCTCTAGAATAGAATCCATCAGAAGTAGGATTGTGTCATCAAGCAAATTGCTGATGTGAAGTTGTATGATTGGTGGAAGTTGGTTTGAATCCTTTTAACATGCCATTATTCATAGCCTTAGTTATGGATCTGCTAAGACTGTCATCCATAATTATAAAAAGTAAGGGGGATATGGGGTCCCCTTGTCTTATACCTCTACCGCTATTAAATAATCTGGTTATGCACTCTAGTAACAAAGCATATTCCCATCAAGTATCATTTCTTCGGAGAAAAGTAGAAAAATAGTAGGCTAAGCTAGAATATATTGCCACAAAAGAACATATTGCGAGACATTTTCACAAAGCCTCTTCCAAAAGAAACATTTGAATATCTCAGACAAAATTTGGGTGTGATATCATTTTCATCCAAATCGCTAAAGAGAAATATAAACTTGGGGAGAGATAATTATTATATTATCTTCTAGCTCCATAGTAAATTCATGCCAAAATAAAATGATATCTTGTTATATTGTTGTAGTCTCTAGCAGATCAACCTTTGATAAAATCCAACATTTTTAATAGTTTGCATGAGGTAAATGTGTAGTGGATGATACCATATTAAAAGAAATGTGAGGAAATAATTCTCATAATTTATTCATGTATATTGAATAATGATCAAAAGAGCTTCTAGATCTTCAAAATCGGTAAGGCAGAGGATCTAGAAATAACATTAATTGAAATGGTCAAATAAGACAACATGAGACGTCTTAGTGTAAAGATAGAGAAACTAGAATATAAAATGGATAACACGAGGAAAACTACAATTAAAAAGGAGTAAGAACATGTTATGCTTCGATGATGATGTGAGTAATACATGAGAAAATGTTTACTACACAATGGATTGTTGCAAATGAGCTCCGGTGTAAAGTAAATTTTCTATGATGGAACAAAGAGAAATGAAAGAATTTGAGATAGGAATCCGATTGTGAGAAAATATCATGAAAAAGATTACACCGTTAAAAAATCAAAGAATCCATTCAGGGGGAGATAAAATTTAGGGGGAGTTAATCAAAGATAACTCAAAAAAATATTAGCATGGATAGTCCTTTTTGCCATTGATTCCAAAGGGGAGAGAGTTTTGTAGATTATTTTCATGCAAGATGGTAGGTTACCATCAATGAAAAAGGGGAGATTGTTAGATTTATTTTATCATTTATGTTAAATAATTATGGTCTAGAGATCGGACAAAAGTATATATCATCCGGAGTTATAAGTATAAATGGTCGGATCTCGGAGGATAGTGTATCTCGCCCGAGCTAGAAGCATAAATGGTCAAGAGCTCTGAGGATAGTTTAACTCGCCCAAAGCTAGAGTTATAAATGTTTTAAAGTTCAGAGGACAATGTAGCTCATATGGAGCTAGAGGCTTATATGGTTTGGAGCTCGAAAGATAGTGTTGGTATATTTAGTCTAGAATTGAAGTAAGTTCGAGTCTAGAGCTCAAATAGTTGGTCTAGAGGTCATAATGAATTTGGTTCGAAAATAGCAATATTTTGGGTTTGATGTTAGTATTATGAAGTTTGGAGTTAGCCGTATAAAGGTTCAAGTGCCGACTTAAGTTATAAGGTAAGATTTGAATATGGAAAAAATCTCCAAGGTGTGAAAAATAGTTTTTATTATAGGATCGTAGACCGAATCTTCAAGGCGTGAAATATGGGTCTTATAATCATTCTAAGGTGTCAAAGAAAACATGTTAATGATCTTAAAGGATGTTGGATGATTCTCCCTTGTTTTGATGACCCTCCTTAGTGTTGGTATTGACATTTAAGTTATAGGCCGACTCATCTTTAACATCAAGTAATATTTATAGGCCAAAGAGAGGTATATAAGAAGATAGATTTGAAATGAAGAAAGTGCGCTTGCTTGGAGAAAATAGTGAATTGTGCTTATGAGAAGAAGTGTGAAGAGGCCAATGAAGACATCTTGTTGGTCTCAAGCATATTTCGAGAGTGGAGTAATGGGGAATTTGTGAGGAGGAGGAAGAGAAAACTCAAGGAAACTAAAATGGAAAACTATGAAAATGAAGGAGGAGCAAGCAACCCATAAGTGAATAAGAGAAAGTGAAGTGTGAGAAGTGTGGATAGAGGAATGAAGTGTAAACAGTTTGGGTGAGTGATGAAAGTAAAATTGAAGGGAAACAAAAATGTAACATCGAAGTAGAGTTCTGAAAGAAGGGTTAATTCATCTATTGAAGAAGTGCATTTGGGGATTGGTATCTCCAATGATTTGGTGCTCACAAGTAGGTTGAGTTGGTGCTTGGCATTGGTGATTGGTGTCTCCAGTGAGTTGGTCCTCATGAATAAGTTGAGTTGGTGTTTGGATTTGGGGATTGGTGTCTCCAGTAGGTTGGTGCCTATAAATATTTGTAAAAGTAATTAATATTGTGACTGGATTTGGACAATAGATCCAAGCAGTCTTTTTCTCTGTCGTTTTCAAAGGGTTTCCACATAAATCATGTGTTACATAATTGTTGGATCTTGTATGATTGTAGTGATTATGGATGTTAAATTATAAATAACTATAAGATTTTATAATATTTATTCACCCCCAGTATTAGTGTGTGCTCTTCATTAAGGCCAACAGTTAATAGATCCGACAATAAAGGTAGATTTAGAATTTTGATTAATGGAAATGAATAAGATTAATCCCATAATGAGTAGTGAAGGTAGGCCCAAAAGTGATGTTTCAAAAAAAAAAATCCCATCATCAAATCACGACTATGACCATTTATAAAAATATAAATAAATTTAATGAAAGCAAAAGAATTTTTATAGTCTAAATATGTGGAATAAAAACATCCAAGGAAGGTGTGCAAAATGTGTATATTTTTCTAATTATACCTTTATAACTATAAACAATAAATTTGCATTTTAGGAATTGTGCTAAAAATTATGCAAAACAAAAATAGGTTTTTTTAATATATAAAAATAAATAAAAACTTCTAGGGAATTTGAAATTAGATTAGTTGTTTGTAGATATGCAATGAAAGTTGTTTTGGTCAACATAAAGCTCTAGAAAGAAATCCAAAGAAGAGAACCAACCATGAAACCATGGGTACATTTTTGAAAATCAGTTTTAGGTCATGCAATAGAATGAAATTATAATTGAATCTAAATACAAACCCTAGAAGATTCATAGATAAAAAACCAAGAAGGAAGGAGAAACCCTAGGGAAATCGGGGTTGATAAATTTGATCATGAGTTGGGCTCGCCAAATTTTTACACCCTAAAATATATATGAATGTGAATAACATGCAAAATAAAATATAGGATGTGAGGGTTCATTTTAGGATATTATTTTGATTTAATTGACTTACAATCAGCCATTTGTAATCAAAAAAATGTATTGATACTTACTATAATGATAAAGAATAGAATGATAACTCAAATACACAAGAGAAGATGAAGAACTTGTATAAAGCACAACAAAAATATATATGTGTGCATATAGGAGGAACAAAATAGAATTGTAAAATAACCTTGTGCATGACCATATAATTATCGTACTTCATTTCTTTGATTCTATATGGTCTTGATAGGAGTTGTATGATCTTGGTCCCTTTTGTAGTCACATTGTGTAACTTTATGTGTGGTTCATTTTCCTATAAACATTCTTTATTGTATGTCGATCATGTTTACACAACCTCAACACAACTTGTAATGGCCTACAACAAAGTAAAAACTCTATGTGCCTACAATACCCTTCATTAAAGCATTAGATAACAAAAGGAGAAATCATGCATTTGGTGAGGCTAGACTACCCTTAGTGGTCAAACCTTGTCGAACCAATCCAAGTGTTGTACTACATGCCCTCAGCGGGATCAAGCCTTATGTATTTCTCCTAGGTGTTGATCCAAGTCAACCCCTATGAGTGCTCTCGTGTCTCTTGACACAAAGATAGTGGGATAACTATAGAGTAGAGAAATGTATGCAATATGGTAGTAGTGCTCTTAAACTATGTAACTAAAGTCCTGTTATCCCTTAAGGACCTTTAAAAATGCTTAGAGTAACTTTGCTCTTACTAAGACATGACTCTAAAACCTTTACATGCTTGGAAATGGAGGAAATTAGACTCTTTGACTTGGTTGAGTGCTTGTTATTTGTAATAGTGGTTGCTCTAAATGATGTGTAATTGATTTAGGAAGATCTAGGAGAGCCTTGAGTATTTTTTGGATTGATATTTGCAATAAGAGCTTATAAAAGTGCCAAGTGAGTAATAAAGTGATATTAACTTGCTTATATAGCCTTTCGTAGGTGAAATATTATGATAAGGATGACCCTTTGAAGATGAAATGACACAAAAATATATTCAAATTGAAATTAGGGTCAAGAGATGTAAAGGGGCATGTTTGTATATGTTGGCCAAGGTTGTCATGACAACTTATCCTAACCAAAAGGAAAGGTTTTGGATAAGAAGCTTGTGATGTGAAACCAAAAGTTATGGAATGGTGCGTAGAGATGATTCACTTTGCTTTTCTCAATTAATAATTCATATGTTAATGACATAGCAAAATGCATAGAGATGATTTACTGATTTTATCAATTAATAATTCATAGGTTAATGACATAGCATAATATGGAGATGAGCAAGTAAAGAAAAAACTAGAGAGATGTGTTGATTGGACCTAGAATGTGAGCATTTGTCTTAGCAAGGAAACATAGCCAAACTTATTGTTGTCAAAGGACAAGTAATCAAAGTTGAGTGTCTACAAAAACTAAGTTTCCATATTATGGTACAATACCACCTACCCTCATTATAATAAATAAGTATAGGGTATGAGGGATTGACATGAAAGGTACTCTTGTGCTACTTAGTGGCGGGTAATTTGATATTAAGAAAGAAATATTATGAATTGTTTATTAAAATGCGTCAATATATCATATTAGTTCAAAAATAAAAAGTTATAATGGTTACTGATAAAAAAGTTGGTTTGTATACATGGCCCATAAAACAAACAAGAAACGATCAATCAACACATGACCAATTGCAAAGAAGAATCGACTCTTATTGGAACCGTAAAAACTATGTTTATACCTGCCACCATCCCTAAGGGTAGTGCATGGCCTTAAGTGGTAACAATGTTAACGAGCTCTTGATTACCTAAGAGTAGAATTTTAACATGAGCTTCATCTAAACCAATAATTTGTTCATCCACATCGTACACATAATTTCCATCGAATGATATGTTGAATATGATGACTTTGTTACCTACATATCATTCTCACTTGATTCTAACACTACAAAAGGATCATAGCTTAAATCAACATGTTGGTTTGAATCCTTTGTTTCCTCTTGAATTTCTCCCCTTTCCCTCTAAAGTCAAATCAAGGGTTAGTCTTGCCTTCTTGCCAACAAGTTGAAAATCTTTTTCAATTAAAGCAAAATTCACTTTTTCAATAATAGTTGCTAGGGGTGGTCCTGAGCCAAATGTCAATGATTATGACACCACAAACAACAAAAAATGGAAAATAAAATAAAATTAATCAATGGGTTATTTAAATAAAACTCCCTCAAGAAATTTTAACCATCATCTTCTTGGAAGAAACTTGTTCACATTTTTCCAAACACAAATTTTAACATAAACAATGCATTTTTAATTTGTAAGTTTAAGAACCATACCTCCAAGGAAGTTACCAATCCTTAATTAAAAGACTTTCATCCACAAATATCATGAGAGGTTTTACTTAGATTAAAGTTATGGTTGGATCTTATTCTAAAAAAACAGCGTAGCAATTCCACAATATCATGACTCACCCTAATCTACTTAAAAACCCCCAAAACTTGTGTTCAAACACCCTACCTAGGTAGCTCTTAACTAGAAAACACTTCTCGCTTGCTTCTTCTTTTTCCGTGTGGGTACCTATGCCTTTTTCTCCCCGCCCGAAACAAAAAGAATGAGATGGAGTGGCAAATTCATGATTTTGTTTTTAATAATAATAACCAGCAAATGTCAAAAGAAGAGACGTGAGAGTAGACGGATTCGTGCTATCGAGGGGACCGCCCAACTAAGTTGTACACGCAACCTTTAATAAATACACTAATGTTGTCGCTGAGATCCTTTGGCCCCACATGACAATGATAATCTAGTAAGATGAGGTCACATGGGCATGTGATCGGGGGCTCAGTAATCCTTGTGTGGCAAGTGCGCAGGACCCATAATCCTATTCCTACATGATGACGATCAAGTGAAGTGGAATGCTGACGTCACCAAATGCATAAGCATAAGCTATATACACATGGAGGCCCCCTCGTCCAATTTAAGAGTTTTGATACTTCAGCTTTTATTTTGGGTCCCTCAATTTTTTTGGTTCTCCATTATCATTGTTTCGAGTGTTGGCATGCACTAATTGGGTTTTAATTTTAAATTAGAAAGGCTATAAATATATAAACGTATTAATAAAGACATTTAATTTGGTGTACGATTAGTTATATGTTGTGGTGATGATTTATTTATTGAATATTAGTTTATAGTAGGTTATTATTGACACATATTCCTTATGTTGTTCAACTTTCGACATGTTTCCTCTTGTTTTTTTGCTTTTCTCTATTCTTCTTTTTCCAACACAATTTCCTATTTATTCGTCCTCTTTTATCTCTCCTCCCGTATCTTTTAATCTCTTCTCATGGTTTCCTACTTTTCTACACAATTTGCCGCCATATCAACACTAGTATAGTTGCTAGAATTGTAATTATACAATTCTAGGAGCCTTTTTGGGATCCATTCGACCCTTGTTTGGCTTCCTAGGGTTTGTAAACCTTCTTTATCGAGTATTTTTGCTAAATATGTGTCATCAAATATGTAGATAAGGTCTTAATTTAAAATCAAGAAGCCCATAGATATATAAGTGCATTAGTGCATTTCGAACAAAAAAGATACCATTAAAGTTGTGAAAGTAAAAATCATTTACTTTCAAGAGCGTCCTCATATCAAAATGAAGATTTCAAGCATTCACGAGAAGAGCATCTAACATTTACTTGTTGCATTGATTAGACATTGCAAAGATAAAGTTTAGGACACGTGCATTACAATGGATGAGTAGAATTGCATTATAGTTGGTGTGTTGTGTTGGAGCTCAAAATTACACCCTGCCCCAAATCACAAAAAAAAAGAAAATCCTAAGCTAAGGGGGCGATGATATCACCAAAAGAAGGTGGAACTTTTCCTAAATCTTGATGACACAGATGCAAGAAACGTGAGGTTGGGGTCATAAAAATGCACTTAGATCAGATGAAAAGAGATAGAAGAACATGAAATATGCAAAAGGGTGAGATATTCACACCAAACATAATGTATTTGAGGGAATGAGGTAAACCTCACCTACATTAGTCATTCTTCAAGAGCTTACATACAGAGTCGAGGAAATAGAACACCGGTTGTGAGTTACTGAGAGGTCGTGATATGAAGTTTTGAGTTTCATGAAGAAGAGCTTGAAAATACGCTAAGGAAAGAGGGAGAAGAACCCTTACAAAGTGCGTAAGAACTTGCATTTATACAACTCTGCCATGGAGAAAGAGAAAAAGGACCGCCAAGCTGGAATTGACTACGTTTAAAAAATGCATTGAATGAGTGTGGGCATCATGAAGTCTTACATATTTTTCTTGTAGTACAAGCATAGTCACCTCCAAAAATGTAATCAACAACCATAACACGACCCCCTTTGAGTTTATCACATGCTATCAAACTCATCGGTGACACCATACTCTATTAAATTTTGGTGGTTGGGGTGGTTGGATCTCTGGTTCCAGATTTGGCATGACTTTGTTTCCTCCATGACTTTTGAACTTAGCTAACTTCTTGATTCCTCTATGGATAAACAACTCTGCGGTACCTCGTGCCCGAAACTACCTACGAGGGCTTACTCATTTAGTGTTACAAAATGTTTAAAGATATCGCACAATACTAACTTCATTAATATTTTCCTAAGTCCCTACATTGCTCTTTTCTTTGTTCCATGGGTTAGAAGAACTTGTAGAACACTAAGTTCCACATTCCACGATGAACCGAATTAATCTCTTGCGGCTTTTCCGAGCATGAAAATGGTTAAGTCTTTATGATGGGTTGTTCAAAATGACATGGGATGTAATTTTGGACTATAGTTTGGTGACTTTCGGGAGGCGTGGAGTTAAGCCTTAACCTTGAAGAAATTGATCGCAACCTTTAAAATTTGTCTCCGAATTTGCATGAAATTAACATTGGGTTGGAACTACACGAAGTTGATCTTGTAAAGTTGAAAGAATATATATACACATATATATTGAAGATTTCTCCAACCATCGATTTTAGCCTAAAAATTGTCCTTGACACTATCCACGTATGACTGCAAATGGCCCAAAACTTATGTACAAAATGGAAAATCATACATGTCTTAAGTGAAACATGCAGAGAGTGCAAAAGCACTTATTACAAATGAAGGGATCACCACAAGGACCGAGGAAAAGGGGCTCGATTGGTGATCAAAACAATAAGAGGATAATATATACAACAACACAAAACACAAGTATTTATAAGATACAATAGGATAACTTGATGAGAGTGTTTAAGTAAAATCCTATTGACTGGGATTTGGAATACCTCTCCATCAAGAGTAGACAACATAAAAGAGCTAACTTTTTTACAAGCAATGATACTATATGGCCCACTCCATAGTGCATCAAACTTGGAATGCCACCTAGGTTTAGCTCTATCTGCATCCCATTTGAAGACTAAATCTCCTACTTTGAAAATATGTGGATTAACCTTCTTGTCAAACAACTACTTGGCTGGTTTTTGGTGCTTTTCTAACCTTTCCATGGAGAATTTCCTTAATTCTTCAAGTTCAATCAACTCTGCCATTCTTATTTCTCTTTGATTTACACCTTCAAATTCTAACTACTTTGCTAGCTCTAATGAAGGTAGCTCAAGTGATAAAGGGAGTATAGCTTCTCTTCCATATACAAAGACAAATGGTGAATTACTAATTACTTTCTTTAGAGTGATTCTATATGCCCAAAGATAAGTCTTTACTTTAGTGTGCCATTGTCTTTGATTAACATGTCTGATCCTCTTCATGATTATGATCAGGTTCTTGTTAGTTGATTCCACCAAACCATTACCTTGCAGGTAATAATTTGAGGAAATTTTCAAGTATACTCCATTTCTAAGATCCCAATTAGATATTTTAGATCCCAAAAATGCCTTAACATTATCAGAAATGATAGTTTGGGAACCTCAAACCTTGTTGTAATGTCCTCCAAGAAATCAAGGATGATTGATTCAATTGCCTCCTTGAGTGGTATGGCCTTAATCCACCTGGTGAAGTAATTTGTTGCTATCAAGACCCATTTGTGACCTGCACTGGAAGGAGGATTAATCATGCCTATGAAATCTAGTCCCCATTGAGAAAAATGGTTCATCCAAAGCTAGATAGACGAAGGGGAAGGGTTTTCAACCTTTTCTTTCTTGTGAAAAAGGCACATTATTTACATTTTTTCGACCCAATGTTATGCATCTGCGAATAACGTGGGCCAAAAACATCTTACTCTAAGGATTTTCATTGTTGTGACCTTGGCTGAGAAATGCCCACTAGAGGATCCATCATGAAATTTGGCCAAGAATTTATATATTTCTTCTTCCTTAATACACCTGAAAAGACTGATCCATATGGATCCAAAATGAATCTACTTCATCAAAACAGTCAGCATGAAGAAGGAAAAATGATACACGGAGGTTTTGTCTTTTTAGTAATAGGACCGCCGCTCTGTGTAGAGCGGCGGTTACAGAACCACCACCCAACCAGGTGGCGATCCCGGGACCATCGGTGCATGATTGGCGGCGAGTCCTTGCTCTTTCGCAGAAAGCTGTAAAAAATATGAAATGAACAACCCGAATTTGGAAGGTTGTTCGTGTCTCTTCTCCTCCATGACCTTTCCCATTCTCCAGTGCACAGGGAGGACATGGAAAAGGCTATAAATACATGTTTTTAGAAGAGAATAGGATCATCAAAGCATGAAAGCAAGTGAGCAAGAAGTTCTTAGTGCTGGAATTGTGTTTTGTAGAAGAAATGAGTGTTGAGACAAAGCAAAGCAAGTATTTGGGAGGAAGTGTGAGATATTATCTACTTCTCTTTCATACTTATTGTAAATTTTGTACTTGTTATTTTGAATTGGCCAATAAAAGTGGGAAGAAAGAGCAATTGCCCTTCCCGACTGGTTTTCCTCCTCTGGAGGTTTCCAGGATAAAATTTATTGGTGTTTGTGAGCTTAAATTCTTTCCTTTCTTGCAATTGTGGATTCTAAGCATAAGCATAATTCATTCACTAGCTATCTTTGTCATTTTCTAATAGAAAGTAGAACAACAACGTTTTATTTTGTGTTTTATGAATAATTCCAAAGTTGAAGAGTTTACAGATCATTTTGGTATCAGAGCTAACAAGTATCTAGGACTGTGGTATTCATTCTTGGATTTGTATGACAGTGACGAGATCTAAAGGTGAAGAGGCTTTACCTTGCGATCCATAAATTTCTACAAAGAATTCAAGGACAAATGGAGGAAGAGAACTTGGTCCGTAGAATCAAGATGTTGGAGACCATGATGGATAGGATGTTTAGAAGGCAAGAAGAGCTTGCTGATTTACAAAAGACAACTTCTGTCAAATAAGACTCCATGGACTCAGTGGTTCGGGGCTTAGCTGAAAAGTTTGGCATAGGAAGGAGCCACCATGAGGAAAGTTATGGGGAAGAGCATGAAGAAGAGACTTCAAACACAAGAGAAAAGGTAAAATCTGATCATACTCCTTTTAAAGTTGAGACGAAAGTTGATATTAAAAGCTTTGAAGGACAAGTAGATGCGGAGTTGCTTGATAAATGGTTAAAATAGTTAGAAGTCTACTTTAGCGTCCATAATGTCACTAAGGCACAAAGGATCACCTTTGCATGTCTCAAAATGGAGGGACACACTCTAGTTTGGTGGGAAACCCATCTAAACACTTGTGAAAAGAAGAAGTGTCCTATTGTGAAATCTTGGCAAGAATTTAAAGAATTACTTAGAGCTAACTTCTATCCTATTGGCCACAAGACTAACCAAATGATTAAATGGTAGTATTTTAGACAAGGCAGTGGTCAAAGTGTGTAGGACTATACTACGGAGTTTCAAAGGTAGGCCATGTTGCTAAACATGGACTTGGAGGATGAGGATATTTTGACTAAGTACTTGGGAGGACTTCACACTCACCTTCGAAGAAAAGTCATCTCCACCAAGCCCAAAGATCTCAACAAGGCGTGTGTGCAAGCATACTACATAGATGATGAAAAGAAGCAAGGGGAAGCAAAGCCAAGGGAAAAGTAGTTGACAAATCAATAGAAAAAAGAGTATGGGCAAACAAGTAACAAGGGTAAGTGGAAAGGGAAAGGTAAACAAGCTGCCACTACTTTAAATACTTGTAAAGATCCCAAGAATTTTTGTAAGAACTATGATATTAATGGTCATATTGACGCTACATGTTGGAAGTTGCATCCGGAGTTGCATCGAAGAACTGAACCAAGGACTTGAAGAAGTCCATGACAACTTTAAGAACAAAAGGGGAGGTGGAAACCAAAGATGACTCGATGTAGACGAAAGGCTTGGATGCATGGCCACCAACATGGACAACCAAGAAAAGGAGATGAGTAGACTATTCCGGATCAAAATCTAGATCAAGAGAACTAAGGTAAATTCTTTGGTTAGTACCGGTTCTTAGTCTAACTTGATTTCTAAAGCGAGTTGTAAAGAAGCTTGGTGTTGAGACTTACGAGCATCCACACCCTTATCCTTTGGGTTGGGTGAAGAAGGGTGTTGAAATTTAAGTAACAAGAAGATGCAAGGTCAAGTTTGGGATAAATTCCCAATCTATTGATGTTTTGGAAGTGAAGTTTTCCACTTGATGTTTTTGGTGTTGTATTCGGGAGTCCTTGTATATCGGGGATGCTATATTTATTAGAAGGGAGAACTAGTATAGATGGGTCAAGGATGGGATTAGCTACAACATCCGGGCACACCACCATAAGACACGGAGTTACTATGGTGAGTGTTAACCAAAGAAAATGTCTTATTCGGGAAAATCATAATCAATTTTGTTTACTTTTGTTTAAAGACAAAAAGATGGGGTAGAAGTTTCAAAGATTTCTAACCAAGGAAAGCATGATTTGGATATTATTATTCAGTCCTTTCAGGAAGTTTTTTAGGCTCTCAGTGGGTTACCACAAAAACAGGAAATAGAGAATGAGATTCAGCTATTGCCGGAGTCCCCTCTATCGAACATTGGGTTGTATAGGAAATCCTTTCTCGAGAGTATTGAAGTAAAGAAACAACTCCAAGAACTACTAGACCAAGGGGTGATATGTCCGAGCACCTCACCATGTGGTTCACCTATTGTGATGGTGCCAAAGAAGGATGGTTCTTGGAGAATGTGCATCGACTACCGTGCTTTGAACAAGATCACCATAAAGAACAGATATCCACTTCCCTACATAGATGATCTCTTGGACCAGCTTCAACATGCCAAATTCTTCATGAAGTTGGATCTCAAGTCTGGTTATCACCAAGTCGAACAAAGGAGGATGATATATGGAAGATTGTCTTAAAAAAATGGTTTGTATGAATGGTTAGTACTTCCTTTTGGGTTATGCAATGCACCCGCTACATTTATGAGATTAATGACTGATGTAATGAGGGATTTCATAGATTCATGTGTCATTATATATCTAGATGATATTCTGATTTTTAGTCCCACATGGGAAGTACATCTAACCCATTTACAACAAGTCTTGCAAGTTCTAAGGAGAAAGAAGCGCTTTGTAATATGAAGAAATGTGAATTTGCTAAACATTCACTTGTCTATCTTGGGCACGTGGTTGGAGGAGGAAAGCTACGAGTGGATACAAAGAAGGTGGAAGCCATCACTAGCTGGATAACACCAACATGAGCCATAGAGACTAGGAGTTTTGTGGGAGCAAGATACGGTACATGCGAAGTTCATTCGGGGATTCTTCGTGATTACAACACCTCTACACACAAAGTGACCACAAAGAGTAAGGGTTTAGGAGGGTAAGGAACAAGACAAATCCTTTGAGTTATTGAAATATACTATTAGTCATGCTCCAAGTACTTGTTCTTCCTAATTTGTAGTAGCTTTTGAAGTAGAGATAGATGCCGGTGATTACGCCATGGGCGCAGTGTTTCTTCAAGGAGGTAGACCCGTATGTTATCATTATGAAAACTTTCACTTCAGCAGTTAAAGGATACTCAAGTATATGATAAGGAAATGTATGCACTAGTTCAGAAATTAAAAATGGAAGCATTATTTTTGGGTAAAGAAACTATTGTGCACACTGACCACAAACCTCTCTAGTATTTGTAAGCATAGTCTAAATTGCAATAGGCAAGGCACTACAAATGGATGGGGTTCCTTTAGTAGTTCCATTTGGTGATCAAATACAAGAAGGGTAGTATAAAATTGGTGCCGGACATGTTATCTAGGCCACCATCATAGGAGAAGTTTCCTGTTTGGCCACTATCTCTCAGATCGAGCCCTTCACGAAGGAAGCTTATGGAGAGGCATATGCCAAGACAAAGACTTTGGGGTGACATTTCAGCAGTTGCAGTCCTAAGGGGCTGAAAGGATAGGGATTGAAGATTTTTATCTCAAGGACGGGCTGCTCTACCAATGGGGGAAGATTTGCATGCCAAAAGAAGAAAGAATTCTATTAATGAGGGAAGCACATACCTTGAAAGTAGCGGGACATTTCGGTGTTGGTAAGACCCTATCCCACTTGCAAAGGTACATGTATTGGCCCAATATGCAAGAAGAAGTATCAAAATTTATACGTGGATGTAAACTTTGTTGTACTAGAAACCTAAGACTAGGAAGGAGGGTTTGTATATGCCTTTGACAATACCTACTCATCCATGGGAGGACATTTCTATGGATTTTGTAGGAGGATTAACTATGTCTAAACATGGCCATGACTATCTATATGTTGTTGTTGATAGATTCAGTAAGATATGTATTCTTATGGCATGTACAAAGAAGTAAAAGCACATGAGGTAGAAAATTTTTGCTTTTGCTAATGTATTGGTGCATTTTGGTTTGCCAAAGTCTATTGTTTCTGATAGGGATTCCAGGTTCTTGGGGAAGTTTTGGACTACTTTGTGGGACAAGATGGATACCAAGTTACAGAGGAGAACAACTTTCCATCCACAGAAAGATGGAAAGACTAGAGGTGGTAAACAGGACTTTGGTACAGTTGATCAGAGGGTATAACAACAAATATCCATGGACTTGGGATGATTCCTTAGCCTACATTCAACATTATTATAACTAGGTAGTACACACATCTACTATGAAGTCACCGTTTGAAGCATGCTTGGGATATCTACCGATAAATCCATTGGACATAACAGTTGGGCAGCAGGATGAGGAGGAGACATGAGACACAAAGGTGACTAGAGAAAATAAATTCATTGAGAGGATCCGACAAATCCATCTCAAAGTCAAAGAACAACTAGAGAAATCTCAAGCCATGTACAAAGCTAGGCACAATCAACATAGGAGAGAACATAAGCTACATGTTGGTGATAGAGTTTGGCTTTAATTGAGCAAGGAGGGATTACAAGGTCAAGTACAGAAAATCAAGCCACTACGATATAGGCCCTTCACCATATCGGAGCAGGTTGGAGAGAATGCTTTTCAACTTGACTTGCCACCATATATGAGGATGCACTCTATAGTAAACTGTGAGAACTTTCACCTATATGAGCCATCCATGCTAGATGAAGATGAAGGTCTATAGTTGTTACCTTCCAATGAGGATTGCATCTTGGACTCATGAGGTGAATTAGAGGATGTAGTGTTGTAGCTAAAGGCCGAGAGACAAGGAGAGGTCTACAAGAGTCTTGACATATTGGACTTGATTGTAACTGAGGTATCTTCTCTTTGTCTTACTCAAACCGGGAGGATAAATTTTAGTTGCTAAGAAAGTAACCATGTTGGTCATTCATTTGCCATGGGTAGGTTGAGTTCATTTTTCATGTGGGTTGCCTATGTTGTGTGGGGTCCCTTTTGCTTATTCATGTTCTTCTTCCATAAAGAAAGAAGCTTCCTCATGATTTTCTTGAGCATCTATAGAAAAATTATCACACAATGCTCTTCCTCTCACCAATTTCATGGCTTTGATGGTGACATCAAACTCCATTATTTTGGTTACCCATTTGGCTCTCTTTTCACTTGATTTATACCACCATAATGAAATATATCACACTAGGATGTGAGACTAGAACTTTGATGAGGTTTTTGGCTAAGAGAGGTTAGAATTTCTTGAGATATCACAAGATGGAAAACACTTTATTTTACAAATGACTATACTTGAGCTCAAATTATTTCAATGTTTGGCTAAAGAAAGCCACATGTTGCTCAATATCTTCATTGTTTTTATGAGTAAGAACCACAAATATAGTAAGATTTGTGCCATAAGAATAAAGAATGAAATACTTTGTGAAATCTAGGTTAATGAGTGTTTGCACTTGAGCTATTCCAGCTTTGATCTTATTAAAACTTTTTTTACCTTCCTGGTCCATTTAAAAGCAGTATCTTTCCTTAGTGTTAGGGTGATAGACATGACTAGTCCTGCAAAGTTAGGAATGAATATCCTAACAAATTTATTTTTCCAAGGAAATAATGGAGAGCCTTTTGTGAGTCGATAATGAGAGGAAAGGATAGATTAAATTATCTCTAGGTCAATTGTAATTCTATATTTTGAGCCAACGTGAATCAATCACTTACCCTACAAAGCTACACAATTACACTTCTTGGGGTTCATCGATACTCTAAACTCTCAGCACCTCTCGAACACTTTATCCAAATGCTCCATATGATGTTTTTCTTGTTTAGACAAAAGCGTGATATCATCTAGATTCACTAGGAAAACTGATTGATGAGTCAGTGGAAAGCAATGTCTATTGATTTTTGAAATGTGGCACCTATGTTTGACAAACCAAAAGACATTTTCTAATATGCATAGGTTCTCTATTTGGTTGCAAATGTGGTCTTGTATTGATCTTCATCTTTGATTTTTATTTTTATTAAATCTTGAATAGCCATCTAAAGCATAGAAAATAGCTCGGATCTAGCCACTATTTAAAGGATTTGTTCCATAGAAGTAGGGGATGATGATATTTTAACAAATTATTGTTCAAGTCCCTAAAATCCACACAGATCCTTATCTCTCCATTCCTCTTTCTAATCGAACCAAATTGGCCACCCAAGATGAGTATTTGATAGGAAATATTATTTTTGACTCAATGAATATAGATAACTCATCATCCATTAGGGGCTCAATCGGGGTTCACAAGACTTTGCTTTTGTCTTCGGCTTGGCATTAGGATCAGATTAATATCATGTTGAGAGGTGTTGGAATCAACACATTTTAGATTCTCATAACTCCATGAGAATACATCATGAAATTTCGACAAAGAGAAATAAAATTTTGTTCCTCTTTAGTACTACATACCTTTCCCAACAAAATATCTTTTCCTTCCACAATGGTGATTGGTTAGCAATATTATTAAGCTAAAAACATGCCTTTTATTTTCCCTTTGATCTCATCATCATAATTGAATAGAACTTCAAGGGTGATTAATCCTTTAGGTAGCTTGTTTTTCCTCAATTGGATGATTTGATCACTATAATTGTCTTGCAAAGTGGGTTGCAAGTTGAAAGAGAATTTTGCTTCATTTTAAATGAACTAAAAAAATTTCTCATCATTCTCAAAAACTTTCCAATTGACATCATTATCTATAATGGATGGTATTATAACAATCTTAACATGTTGTTTTCCTTAGACAATACCTTCAGTAAGAGAGAATTGTGAACTAATGGTTTCCATCGATCCACCTTATTGTTTTTTTTTATGTGGCACCACTTGAAGATTGAAAGCTTTGAAAATTTCCAAAAGATCCCAAATTTAATGCCTATAAGCTCTTAGAAGCTTGTTTTTAGCCACACACTTGCCTCTAACTTGGTGAATAACCAATTCGGTATCCTCAAACACTTGTAAAGTCTTAATTTGTTTCTTTTTAACAATTAGAAAACCATGACCAATGCTTCATACTTCGTTATTTTTTTAGAACATGAAAATTGTAGTATGTGGGAAAATAAAATCTTTTCACCCATCGGGTAAAACAAGAACTACACTTGACCTATCTCCATTTCTTTTCTTGAACCATCAAAGTATAACTTCCATACACACAAAAAACATCACCGGCTTATTCTTTGTGTAGCATGGGGGTTGTGAATTTTTCCTCATATATATAAAATAAGTACCTAGACTAGTCTACATAAGTGTATCATATAGATAAATTTCATAGTGATCTTTTCCCCATTCATTTAGCATAAGATTTGGAATTCAAGTTGATGAATGCTTTCAATTCAATTTGGTTTAGGACGACTACTTGCTTCTTATTGGATCATATAATTAGTATTGATAGGACTAGGAACATAAATTTCCACATGATAAGTTGAAATAACTTCAACCTTAATTGTAAATTTAGTCCATATATATTTCTAATAAGCATATGAGACCAATATGAATACAAATATCCACCCATTTTAGAATTGAAATCTATGGAAAGGAAAATGGAGAGTAGAGGTGGAAATTCAATCAAAAAATGTCTTACATTATGGTAAGACTTGGACAAGCATGCAAAGTTAATTCTAAATATTTTATTATACCCAAGACTTGCACTATTGATCCATCAAGTTGTAGAATACCCTTGGAAGTTGGATTGTACTCAATCCCCAAAATGTCTGCTATTTTCTTTGGCATGACTGAAGTACTAGCACCCGAATCTATCATGAAATTATGAACAAGGTGATTTCCAATTATGAGAGACATGTAGAAAGGAGGAGGTTTAGAAATTGAAATTACATGTTCATCCTTTGATTGATCTAGAGGTCATTTTAGTGGACATAGTTTCCCTAGATCTCCAAAAATCATTATAGTACAGTAGAGGGCTCTGAGATATTTCTGACACATATTTGAATGCATGAAATGGACTCCATTTGAGCAAGATACCATCCATAGAAGTTCTGACACATGACAATGCAAAAATAATAAAATGATGTTTTTGGTTTTTGTAGCTGATCTTCGACACTTGAGTTTGGTTACGTGGGCCCCACTATTTTCTATATAATGGCATTTAACCAAGGTTGACTCAATAATTTTGCGGATGGGTACTATACGTACCCAAAATTGTAGGCTGCTGCACCACTGGAACAACGTTACACGTGCCCCAATGATGATACAAGTCTCCTCGCAAGGTGTTCGAGATCCGAAAAAGCTCTCCAAGTATGTGTTAACATCCTGCATGCCCCGCTTAGCCCCTGCGTGCTTTGCTTTTCCTTCCCCCTCTTTTCCTTTACTTTTCGGTCTTTAGTGATGAAACCGCCGCCCCTGCTCAGGGTGGTGGTCCTTGACGCGTTTTCCAGAATGTTCTTTTTAATGCGACTCGTGTAAAATTTCAACGCTTGCAGATTTTTTCACTGCCTTTGCTTGTATTTATGATTCTGGTTCCTTGGAATAGTGTTTTTGCATTGTTTATGGTTAAAGAGATCAAATTGGTTTTCACCTTTGGGTAAATGGGATTCTATAAATAGCTAGCTTGTGCTCAAGCAAATGGCCCCTCAAATTTACCTCTCAATTTCTCATTTCAATAGCTTAGTGTTTCAATTTTGCTTAGGATTCATAGTTTCATTTGTTGTATGCATGGTTAGTGTTGTTTAGCTGTTAGGAAGCCACATAATCTTCTTGTGCTAGTGTAGTTACTATTTCATGCAATTCATTGGAATATGATAGTTTGATTTTCAGTAAGAAGCCATTAAAGTTGCAGGTCTTGTTCAGTCAAGTAAGATAGTTTCAGGTTCTAGACGTTTTATGTTGTATGACTCGTAATAAATCCCGCTAGGAATTACATAAGCCAAGCTCTGTTCTCTTGCGCTATCCCTCTCCTACTCGCATTGTATTTAGTCTGCATCCTAAGCTGCCGTTATTTCGATACCAACTTCTGTTGATGCTAACATCACACACTTTTCTGGATTCACGTGAGCATGAAGGAACAAGGAGATCATACTGAGGGGACAAAGCCACACACAACTAGGATTCACCACTGTTCTGCAAAATCCAGGTTCAAGCTTTCAAAGTTCTAGTTAAAACATATCAAATAGAGTAGTCAATCATTTCATTTTAGTTAATCTCACTTTCGATATTGCCGGGGAAGCTGTGGGGATTGATAGTTTATGAGAAACTATGATTCACTCCTCACTTCTGAGGTAGGATCAAGAGTCTTTCAAATAGATTAGATTAGTTATTTGGTTATTTAGAATAGATTTACAACTGCACAAGCAAGTAGCTATACTTGGCTGCTTTGTTTGTTTTAATTTCGTTATTAGTTTAGTTGTTAATTTCTAGATATTTTAAATAATTGCTCTTTCAATTCTGTTCAATAGTTCATCAAAAATACAAAAATAGAGAAGTTATATATGCCGTAGATATACTTTACATAGTTAATTTTACTCTGCTACAGTTAGATTTACATTGTTTCTTTTGCATGACAATCACGGGACCTAGAGAGCCCAGAGAATACGTATTCAAGCCAATCGTGCCTCAACCCAATCTTGTTACAGCAATAGCTGATATAGATCAGAATCTTAGAATCCAAGTCTTCCGAACAACAACAAACTTACAACAGATCAGCTCATAGTTAAGAGGGTTAAACATAGAAGATGACCAAGCACACACATTCTGGTCAAACCAGCCAAACTACATATTACCCTAGATAAAAATCCACATGACTGTAGAAGGGCTTGAAAGAGAGAAAACGTTCGGTTGTGACCCTTTGGTCCCCTAACCCAGACGCAGGAGACATTCTCACTGATATAGACACTAGCTTAAGAATTCAGGTTGCTAGAACACTGTAAGGTACTCTGAGAAGATTGCACAACTTGTAGTTCTAAACATAGAGGCCGAAAAGGCATACGACTATTGGATACTAGGGATTAGGGACTGATTCCGCACATGACCATAATAGGTCCACAACAACCATGAATCTACGGTTGTGATTCACAAATCCCACAACCCAACGAGTCCATAGGTCAATCGATGTTGACGTTGGATTACGCACATTAGTATTTAGATCCACTCCACTTCCACCTATCATCATCACACAGTTATCCTTGTTGGATATAGTAGCTAACAAATCTAAGGATTTCTAGACTAGACCAGAGAATTGACTATAGAGTCCACTATATCCATCATCCATTCTATGACCCTATCTAGAGATATACACGAAACAATCCTAGGTCATTTTCCTCGTATCCCACAACCTATAGACCAGATTACACCAAATCTTGATATTGATTGGAGCCTTCGAGCATTCATCCTTGCCGACCGATCTATCATGCCATTTTAGGTTAGGAGGGCCTTCTTTGCCTTAGATTCATAGATTCCACTAGTGCGCATCGAAGACATAAGATTGCCTAACTAGCTTGTCTACATCCCACGCATAGTCCATCCCCACCAGTTGTCTTGCACGACCTCGGGAGGTTGGGTGCGAGGAAGAGTTACTTGTAGATTCCCATGCTCACTTGTCACTTTTCCATTGTACAAAATTTGTGAACCCGACGTGAAACGGAACAGTTGTTTCACTCTTGCCTTTCCCCTTTTAGTGTTTCATTTTCTTCCATCCACCTTCACTCTTTCCCATTATTCTGTGGGTATTCATATAACCCCGAATATGTTGGGATTCGACGCATATGGCAGACCTCTCATAGGTCTTGAAGCATATTACAATCAACTAAATAGACAACCATCACCCTCGCTCTCAGCATGGGGTGACAATTATTCAACTAACCAATTGTCAACACAAACTTTGCCCCAAGGACTAGATATAGTTCTTCTTTCCAAATAGAGGAGTTGGATCAGCTCGCTCAAACGCAACACCCAGAGCCTTTAGGCTCGGACGCCATGACATTTACAGGAGAATCTGGTTCGTCTCCTCAGGTATTTCTTAGACCACAAATTAGTAGACAATTGGATCCGTATCCATTTTTAGATAATGAACATTCAGTGCGTTATGCCAGGAATGAACAACACTCTCGGAGTATGTACCCACCTATAGGAAGTTTACAAACACAACCCGGGGTCTCGTTTCAAGAAAACACCTCCATGCCGCTACCTATAGGAAATACCCTCGGGAAACATGGCAGGCAACGATCAATTCATAGCGGGGTACCACATGCCTATACAACCTCAGGATATATAAAAAACGCCACTAAGGAAAAATACTGTAACTTCACCAGATGAAGTCATCTCAACTTTAGTAGAAAAGGTTAGAGGGTTAGAGCTTGCTCAAGCAAGTCAAAATTCTCAATTCATGCAGGCAGGAAATTCCAATCCTCCACATCATCCTAGCCAAGTAGACCTCCTCATAGGAATAGGCATGTTGGGCATGCCTCCTCAGTATTCACAACAAATGCCAACTAGAACCACCATTTCTAACACTATTCCGGTGGCGAATATGTTACCTCCCGGTCTAGTACAAAATAATCCATTCCTAGGCAATACTCCTTCATACTTAAACATGTATTCCAAATCACCACAGGGAGATGTGTTCTCCTCTCCTGGCATGTTTGCTCAACCACAGGGATTTCCTTATACCCCTGCAAATGCATACGCTACGCCATATCAACAACCCATTCCACCTCCACCCCCTCAGCAGGCACCATCGATGGTCGAAACCTATGCGATAGGGACTTATTCAGAATATTTGAAAGAACCCTTAGACTTCACTATATGAAGCATCATGCTTCCAAGACCACTTCCCAATTTTCCCAAATACAAAGGGGAGGGAGACCCGAACGCACATATCAAGGCCTATGCCACACCATTCGAGAGTTGCTCCCTTGGGATGGAGTTGTTGCCAAAATATTCCCCAAAACCTTAGAGGGCATCGCCCTCGATTGGTATTATAGAATACCTGAAGCATCCATCCACTCGTTTAAACAACTCATTTTAGAGTTCATCAAGGCATTCGACATGAAAAAACTATTGAGAACAGGAATCAGGGAATTCTTGCACATTAAACAAGAACACAATGAATCTATTGCTCACTTCATCCAAAGATGGCGTACAATCCTTTATTCTTTGGCAAGTGCTCCAAACATGGATCAGATGGAACTATGTGACTTATTCCTTCATTCTCTCAGTAGAGAGGTGAAGGAAGAAGTCCAAAAGTTCCCACTAAGGACTTACGATGAAGTACTTGAGAGTGCTCTCCAAATAGATCAAGCGGCAATAGATAGCGGTCGTAAGACGTATGGAACAAATGGGAGGCTAATCACCCCTAGCTAGAATACTACGACTTATCCTACTACCACAAACGTCAATCAAGGACCTAAGATCCTTAACAAAAATCATGGCGTAACCACAGATGGAGTAACTGACCAAGCTAAAAAGGCCAATGTTGTAAATACTCCACCACCGATTAATAATCAATGAAACAACAAATTTACCCCAACAATCAATTCGGTGGATTTTAGTCATCCACAACAACAACAACAAAGGCGGATCCAGACACAGGGTCCAAGCCAAAACTCAACTGGATATCAAAACTAGAACCAAAACCAAAAACAACAAATGCAAAACTTTAATCCTAATAGGCAATGGTTTGAGCAGAGTTTTGGACCACAATATGTACCAAACCAACAACCTAGGAATTACAATCCTAACTCGTATTGTGGTTTCCACAAGATTTGAGGCCATAACACTAGAACGTCTTTGTGATTACAATAAATTCATGCAATGCTTGCTAGAGAGGAGCAAAGAAAACTTTTCATAGATATGTTCTTGGCAGACCCCACATCACCAACACCAAATACTTTTACAGGGGTAGTTTCCCCTCAAAATGCACCCCTCAAGATCTTCAACGATCCGCTCCTAAATCACGATAACAACAAATTGGATGAATAAGAGTGTAATGGTAGGAAACAATGATCATGAAGCCTCAACTTCACTAAACCCACCAGTTGCACCACAATTAGGGAGTCATCCACGACCCAAGATAGTTAGTTTAGTGGAGTTAGACACCGAACTACCCATCAAAGCCGTAACAAGGACATGAGAGTATTCCTCTCAGCCAAATCCAAGTTACACACTAGAAGCAGATAACATCCATTAAATATTAGTAAAACCTGTAGGCACCTATGATTTAATTAATGACCTAACAAAAACCTTCTCTCACATCTCCTTTTTGGACTTTCTGAAGAACTCTCCCGCCTTGCAGGGTTGCTCTTTTAGAGGCATTAGGTTTAGGTCATTTAATCAACATTAGTCCACCTCCCGAAACATAGGTAAACCATATAGACTTTGATATCCACCCTCCGGGGCAGCTGGATAGGGATACCAAGTTTATATTTGAAATAAACAAAATGCCAACAGACGCTGAGATTACACGCAGAGGTGATCCACCTTACATTTGCAAGTGTGGGTTTATAACAATTACGTTAAATGCGCAATGGTTAATGATGGGGCAGCAGTTAACATAGTTCCCTTCTCTTTCCTTCAAAAGCTAGGGTATGGAGAAACAAATTGTTCCACGACTCGGAATACGCTAAGAGGCTATGATAGCCTTAAAGCCACTTCGATTGGAACTATAATACTACTAGTCACCTTAGGACCCAAAACAATCTTGATTGAGTTTTATATTATAGATCAGGAAACCAACTATAATATGATCCTCGACCGACTGTGGATACACCATATGAAGGCAATCCCTTCTATGTTATTTCAAGAAGTAATATTCTTGCACTTAGGAAAGATATTCGTAGCCAAAGGCGATCCAAAACCATTCGATATACACCTAGCTGACTTAAAGAAAAGGCCGGGCGTTCACTCTAAGTTTGAACTCCCAACAAACCAACTTAATAAACCAACCGACGTAAAACCAGAAGAAAATTTGGTACCTACAACAGAACTAGAAACTATGAGCCTAATCAAGAATATCCCAGCCCTCAAGGATGAGGCTAACATTGTCGAAATAGTATCATTAGGAACTACTGTGAAGATTGTCGAATTGCTAGAACAGGATCTACCAATTTTCCTACCATTTGATTCTGTAGGCATGGGATATACCCTAGGTGTTGGTTCTCTTCCAGCAGAGGATCTCTGCATGGTAGAAGTAACCGAAACCAAAGAAGTTGACGTAGCAAATGTCCCAACGTCCATCTTCCCAACTAAATATTGGACTCTCCATTTTGATGGAGCTAGATGTCATTATGGGGCTGGGGCAGGTGTGATCTTTACTTCACCCAAAGGAAAGATCTTACCATTCACCTTTAAATTAAACTTTGAATGTACAAATAATGGCGCTGAGTATGAAGCCCTCCTCCTTGGTCTCATCATAGCTAAGAGGTTCGGGGTTGACAACATCAGAGTATTAGGAGACTCACAATTAGTAGAAAACCAAGTCTCTGAGGTGTATGAGACCAGAGCTGAACACTTACAACTCTACAAAACAACAATATTAAATTTGAGCAAAGAATTTGACTTCATATCCATTGAAGTAATCCTGTGAGAACAAAATCTTCTTGTAGATTCGATAGCAACCTTAGCATCATGCTTCACTCCAAGTAGTGAGTTGGAAGATACCTGTTTCATAGTATCCCTTTGTACTAAACCATTAGTGAAGAAAGTGTCAAACCCACTTTTAACAAACATAGCTGAGAACAAATCTACTAGTGTGGATCACGTTGATAGTGATAGAGCTACTCTTGATTACTTAAATGCCTATGCAACATTACATCTCACCCATCACATGGTAGATTTGTCCTTAATCCCACATTCATCTTCCTACTTTGGGAATCCCATGATAGAGCTTCCCCCACAAAAAGAACTCAGCATATACATGGTAGAGAATGGAGACGATATGGAACTACCTCTAGCCCCACCTGAATTTGAAGAAGGAAACACTTCTTTAATCAAAGAAATGATTGATATTAACATCGAACGAAGGATGAACCAAAGATCTTAAAACTAGGATCTTCATTAACTCCAGAAGAGATAGAAATACACACTCGAATCCTCAAAGAACATCAGAAGGCTTTTGCATTTAATTATAAAGAAATGATAGGGGTTGTACCACAAATCGCGGTACACAACCTCATCACCAAATCAGATGCAAAGCTAGTTAAAAAAAATCGAGGCCAATGAAACCCAAGGTGGATCTCATGGTGAAGGAAGAAGTAATGAAACTCCTCCAAGTAGGATTCATCAAGCTAGTTGATTATTCTCAGTGGATATCTAATATCATTCCCGTTCTAAAAAAGAATGGGAAGATACGCATTTGCATAGATTTCCAAGACATTAACAAAGTGTGCCCCAAGGACGACTTCCCATTACCATCCATTGACGTCATCGTTGACGCAACAACTGGGTTTGAGCTTTTGTCTCTCATGGATGGATTCTTAGGATACAATCAAATCAGAATATCCGAACAAGACCAAGCCAAAACCACATTTATAACTCCTTGGGGAACTTATTGCTACGCTGTTATGCCATTCGGTCTCAAGAATGCTAGCACTACATACTAGCAGGTAATGACATATATATTTCATGATCTTATTCACAAAATCATGGAATCCTACATAGACAACTTGTTGGCCAAAGCCAAGAAGCACTGTGATCACCCGGAAGTGCTCCGCATCATTCTTTCACGTTTAATAGAATACGAGTCACACTAAACCCAGAAAAATGCATCTTTGGTGTGATAGGAGGGAAGCTCCTAGGTTACATTATATTGTCATGAGGGATTGATGTAGACCCAGCTAAAATCCGGGCTGTTCTTGAAATGATCCCACCGTCGGATGAATCTGGAATCAAGTTGTTTCTTGGGAAACTCAGTGCAATCCGAAGATTCATCCCAGATTTAAGCTTTGCCATTCATCCAATCAACAATCTACTCAAGAAAGAGTACAGTATCGATTGGACCGAAGACTGCAATGAGGCTTTTGAAGTAGTTAAGCATTTCTTGTTGTCACCACCCACACTAATGCCTCTAAGCTAGACCACCCTTTAATCTTATATTCGTGGGCTACCAATGTCTCGCTAGCCTACATGCTGGCTCAAGAAGATGATGACAAGAGAGAACGCGTGATCTATTTTATTAGCCAAACATTGCTCAACTATGAAACACATTATACGCAAGCAGAATGAGAGTGCCTTGCCATAGTCTTCGTAACCAAACGCTTAAGACATTACATGCTAAACCAAGAAACAAGGGTCATTGTAAAAACAAACCATTTACGAACCTTCCTCACGCAAGGGTCCTTGTCTAAAAAGGTTGGATGCTTTATAACCTTAATGGGTGAATTCAAATTAACATTTGTAAATCAGAAGTCTATTAAGGGAAAAATCATTGCAGATTGGTTAGCTGATAACCCATTAGATGGAGGTGATCTAGTAGATCTGGACTTTCCGATGAATGCATATACTACGTCGAAACTAGACCTCCCATCTCTGAATGTCCATGGTATACTGATATTATTAATTATATCATGGGCCATGCATATCCCAGAAGGTGCTACACCACAACAAAGAAGGTGGTTACACATTATCGTGGCTAAATACGTTATTATAGAACAAGTGCTCTATCGTAAGGCTTTTGATGGAATGCTTCTAAGGTGTGTTGACACAGAAGAATCCAAGAAGATTCTCCATGAATCTCATAGTGGAATATGTGGAGGCCACTTCGGTGGTCACACCACCACTTGCAAAATACATCGGATGGGCTATTTCTGGCCCACTCTAGAGCACGATGTAGTAGAGTTTGTATGCAAGTGTCATAAATGCCAAGAATTTTCCCACAAGATTCACATGCCGGCACAAGCTCTACAACCAATCGCAACTCCATGGCCCTTTTCTACATGGGGCCTATATTTGATAGGGAAATTCTCTCCCTCATCTATAGATGGCCATAACTTCATAATCACGGCCACCGAGTATTTTACCAAATGGGTAGAGGCTATGCCTCTTACCACTATACCAGGTGCCGTGATCGCCAAGTTCATTTTGAACCAGATCATTTGCAGGTATGGTGTCCCACAAATCATTATCTCAGATAATGGCACTTCTTTTAAGAATGACGAGGTTCATGAATTATGTAATAAATTTAAAATAAGCCATCATACAGCCTCCCTGTATTACCCTCAAGCCAACGGATAGGTTGAAGCAACAAACAAGACATTAAAATCTATTCTCCTTAAAATGGTAAAAGAAAATAAATGAGATTGGCATTTAAAGTTATACCCGGCCTTGTGGGCCCACCGAACCTCAATAAGAACACCCACAGGAGCAACTCCTTTCTCATTGGTATTCGGAGCAGAAGCAGTTCTCCCACTTGAGGTTGAAATACCCAGTCTCCGCATCTCATTACAAGGGATTATGGATGAAGACGCTTATAAAGAAGCATGTCTCTCCCAACTAGAAAGCCTAGATGAGGCCAGGTTAGATGCTGAACAACGGCATAGAGTCTATCTTTGACTAGATGTGCTTGACAAGTATAACAAAAAGGTCTATGAACAAGATATATATGAAGGAGATTTGGTTCTAAGGCTAGATAACCAGATTGACAAAAAGACTGGTGAAAGAAGGAAATTCCGACTCAAATGGTTGGGCCCATACCAAGTCACGAAAGACTATGGAAATGGTGCATATCTCTTATGTACACTAGAAGGTGAGGAATTTGGTGAAACTGTTAATTCCCTACACCTTAAACGATTCTATGCATAAGCAACCAACACTATTTGTATAATTATATTTACATTGCATCTTCATGTAGCTAGGTTCATTTTGTCTGCTTGTTTCGTACAATTTTGTGATCAAGAAACTTATTCTCAAAGTAATTCATTACAAACTTCTAATGGTATTAGCATTAGCTTTCCAATCATACTTCTTCATTTTCATAACATCATCACCATTTCGAATGATTTCATCCATTTAAAGCTAGATATGAAAAAGTCTTAATGGTAACCATACCAAGGTTTGCATGCTTGTTCTCACTTTTGGTTTCTTCGTAGGATAGGTGTCTTGCCTATGGTCTGTTCTAGAAGCTTCATAGTGTCACATCTATCCCATATGTACATCTCTTTGGAAATAAGAACATACTGACATTTTTCTCAAGTATATAAGTCAAACATAGATCAAATAGAAAATTTTATTTTACACATTTCCTTGCCCTACCAACCTTCGGTGATGAGCTTGCGTCTCTTACTAGTGATGTAGGGTTGGGAAAGGATGGGAATTCCCTTACTCACCTATACCTTGTCCATGGTGATAAGCCCACGCTTCTTACTAGTAGCATGGGGCAAGGTGTAGGGGGTCCTCTTGACAAATAAATGTTGAAGGTCATAAGCAAACAATTCAAATAAACCTTTGAAATCTTGAGTAAAAAACAAATGAATTAGATGTCCAAAATTCCAAGAGAGCTCAAAACCCGAAAACCAGATTTTGTCTACCATGTGGCCATCTACGGATCTAAGTCTAGATAAACCGCAAAGCAAGTAGCATTCTAAAACTATGGAGTCACTCGAGTAGAGTAGGTTTGTAGCATCCTAATTTGGTTCCACCAAATCTTTGTCTATCTCTCATCACTATCATTCAACAAATTTCATAGCTTGTGCCCTTTCTAGTTCTCGGTGATAAGCCCTCGTGTCTTACTAGTTACGTGGAGTTAGGAATGGGAAAGTTCATCTAATCATCGTCCGGTTTATCATCACATTTTGCCAAAACAAATATGAAGTACCAAAGCAATTGCTTATAGAAACTAAAGTTCAAGATCACATTGTGTCTACATTATCATACATCAGCATCACGAAATACAAAAAGAAAGAAAGCATTTGTATCATTTGTTCTCCATTGCATACATTAAGAAAAACATATAAAAACAACATTATAGTTTACATACGGAAACAAATCACAAGAGAAAAGATACAAGATCGATCCAAAAGAATATATATATATATATATATATATATATACAACAACGTTTCTGTACAATGCCATCATGCACTAAGCATGGTCAAAATGCTCAAAGAGCCTGGAAAATACAAAATACATCATACAAATGATCTATGAGAGCCAAGTGGCCTCTCAACCCCTATGATATCCCTCTAAAGGTGTACACCCACGTCTAGGACTCAGCTATGCCCACGCTGCGAGTGCACGGAGGGCTCACGATCACGAGGAGCGATTGCGGTCTCACCATGAGAGTGACTCCTCATCGGGCACTCTCATTTGTCCTATATCACGCCAACTCGGTACAAAGGGTAGACACCATCCCGGCCACATGCCGAGATAGGGAAAAACATCGGTATTCCCTACGGCTACTAAAGGCTCCCTTACATCCACAGATAGCTCCACACGGGTCTTCTCCATGGGGATCATCAGGGTATCAGTGCATACCCGGTGAATCAGGTCTTGCCACTCGTCAGCAGTCTCTAAAGCAAAGGAGAAAAAAATTAGAAATAATCAAAAGATAAAAACAAAAATCAAACAAAAGGAGAGATAGCAACTAAGACAATCATAGCTAAAAATACATTAAAGAGAAGGATGATAACTCACTTGGATCTTCGGGCCTCCAAGATGGATCTCTAAGATCAACACCTGCCACAGATGCCACCGCCGACCGATGCGCTCCTCCATGCACGAGGCCACATAATGTCCTACTACGGACTCATCCTCTCCACCCAAACCTTGAGAAAGTGGCTCCTCTGAAGCTAGGGTCACCCTCTCTGCACTCTGCTCCGCCCCTCTCCACTGTAAGATATCCTGAGTGTCATGCCACTCAGGATCACTGTCCTCCTCTCCGCCTGACTCGCTGACCTCAACCTCGGTCTCCTCCTCCATCTCTCCCCCTATGAACTCCTCGGACTCAGAGTCTATATCAATGGGGTCGTCGCTGCTATGGGCGGGACTGGCGACAATCTGAAGTAAGGGTGCCTGAGGAGCACCAGCTCTCCCTCGAGTGCGTACTACCCTCCTAGCTGTAATGGGGACACTAGGAGTAACAACTATCCAACCCTAGCCTCTAGGACCTCCTCTAGCCTCTGGACTAATCGTATATTGGCACCACTAGGGGAAGCATACCCACGTAAGGAAGGCCAAACTGCTGAGGCACTCGACCAAAAGGATGTATCTCCACCTTCCCCGTCCTGTCCACAAGCTGCCCTGTGGTGGAGCAAGAGATCAAAGTAAGAGCCTCCTCACCCCATAACCCTACCATGGCCTGATAGGGTGTGGCCTCCATGTCATCAGTGGTCAAGGAGGTGACTGGCTGGTGGGGTGCTCTAAGCACGACATATCTGTCCATCTGGCTGCCCTCATGGCTCTGGGATCTGCCACCTCTACACCTCTCCCATAGGGGATGAAATGCTCATAGACCCAGCTCATAACTAGGGTCGGATGGCTCAAGGACTGCCCCTGTAAATGAACCACCTGGTACAGATCATGATAAGTGGTCCCAAGAATGTCGGCTCCCCAGGCGTAAATCCGGCCATGTCCCTCAATCTGTGCAATGATGGGGGACCAACAATAAAGTAAAGTGTCTCCTCCCTTGTCCCCGATCAATCTCGAGGAAAGGATCCCCATAATGGCCTGGCGAATCAAGGGGATAGGCTAGGCTAGGAATAGATCAGACCCTCACCCCCTTCTTTGAACCAGTGGAGATAACTGCGTCTCCCATATATGAAGCCCACTGTGCTATCTGAGCCCGTGAACCTGCTGTCTCAAGTGTGAGTCATCTCCTAATGATCGGGACCCCCAAGATGCGGTAAAAATCCTCCAAAGTGATGGTCCACTCACCTTGACTCCTGGAAATCAGAAAGTGTTCCGATCAGCATCCCAATATGAAAACAAGTCACAAAGTATGTGACTAGAAGGTGCAACATGCGGGACCCGTGATATGCGTAATATACCGGCCCTCTGAAGAGTGTCTGCTCATCCTGAGAAAGGGCATCCAATATTGTTGGAAGCCAATCACACACTCTCTCTCTCGGCTCCATCGGATATACTCCTCCTTCGCCTACATACACCCAAAAACACACAAAACGGAGTAAGTTAGTATTCAAACGACATTAGAAAAATCATGAAAACATATAAGAATGCTAGAAATGTAAAAATGAATTCAAATAAGTGTTGTTTATGCATTATGTGAAGGACCACTACCCCTGAGCAGGGCAGCGGTTCCGTAATTACCGCCTTAAAGGCGGCGGTCTTGTAACCGCCACCCTGATCAGGGCGGCGGTCATGTAACCGCCACCCTGCTCAGGGCGGCGGTCGTGTCCCGAATTTCCACGTGGGTCACGTGCCCTAAAAATGCCTAAAAATGCAAAATAAAGACTATTTTGACCAAAACAAAGCCTACCCATTAGGCGCCCCCTAAGTGACCCTATTAAAACTGACATTTTCAAAAATAATCCCCCATGACAAAGATTTCACCATTTTAACATTTTGGGGATAAAAACGGTAAATCAAGAAAAACTAACCTGTGATCTCGTGGGTTGGTGTTCCGCTCATGGAGGCATGATCACAATCTCATCCTGAACATTTTGACTATACTCACGTCAGAAACCGTCACCGTGGGTCCCAGAGCTCAAAATCAATCAAATCGACACGCGCAAATGAATAGGAAAATGGGCCCACTTTTACATATATAACATCCTAACTTGTTTTGAATGCCCCTTTTTCATAGGTTTGGAGCACCGACGGAGGTAAGTTCTTATCCCCGCACAAATGGTACGTCCTCATTTCATATTATTTTAGTATTTATTTTCGATCTATTTTGTCTATCTGCACTTGATTCCTCTTTTCATTTTGCAGGTAGCGGGAATCTCGGAGGGCATCATTTCGACACACGGGCGTATCAGGTATAATTTCTTACTTCCCATTTTGGGACCGCCATACTCGGACCCACTATTTTACGCCTCTTCATGGCTAAAATGCTTCTCCGAGGGGGCAATATGTATGTACCCAAAATTATAGGGTGCTACACCACTAGAACAACGTTACACGTGCCCCAATGATGATACAGGTCTCCTCGCAAGGTGTTCGGGATCTGAAAAAGATCTTCAAGTATACGTTAGCATCCCGTATGCCCCACTTAGCCCTACGTGCTTTGCTTTTTCCTTCCCCCTCTTTTCCTTTACTTTTCGGTCTTTAGTGATGAAACCGCCACCCTGCCTGGGCGACGGTCTCGTGACCGCCACCCAGGCAGGTGGTGGCGGTCCTATAATTGCCACCCTACTCAGGGTGGTGGTCCTTCATGCATTTTCCAGAATGTTCTTTTAACGCGACTCGTGTAAAATTTCAACGTTTACCAACTTTTTTCACTGCCTTTGCTTGTATTTATGATTCTGGTTCCCTGGAATAGTGTTTTTGCATTGTTTATGGTTTAAGAGATCAAATTGGTTTTCACCTTTGGGTAAATGGGATTCTATAAATAGCTGGCTTGTGCTCAAGCAAATGGCCCCTCAAATTTGCCTCTCAATTTCTCATTTCAATAGCTTAGCCTTTCAATTTTTCTTAGGATTCATAGTTTCATTTGTTGTATGCATGGTTAGTGTTGTTTAGCTGTTAGGAAGCCACATAATCTTCTTGTGCTAGTGTAGTTACTATTTCATGCAATTCATTGGAATAGGATAGTTTGATTTTTAGTAGGAAGCCATTAAAGTTGCAGGTCTTGTTCGTCAAGCAGGATAGTTTCAGGTTCTAGATGTTTTATGTTGTATGACTCGCAATAAATCCCACTAGGAATTACATAAGCCAAGCTCTGTTCTCTTGCGCTATCCCTCTCCTACTCACATTATATTCAGTCTGCATCCTAAGCTGCCATTATTTTGATACCAACTTCTATTGATGCTAACATCACACGCTTTTCTGGATTCACGTGAGCATGAAGGAACAAGGAGATCATACTGAGGGGACAAAGCCACACACAACCAAGATTCGCCACTGTTATGCAAAATCCAAGTTCAAGATTTCAAAGTTCTAGTTAAAACATATCAAATAGAGTAGTCAATCATTTCATTTTAGTTAATCTCACTTTCGATATTTCCAGGGAAGCTGTGGGGATTGATAGTTTCTGAGAAACTATGATTCACTCCTCACTTTTGAGGTAGGATCGAGAGTCTTTCAAATAGATTAGATCAGTTATCTGGTTATTTAGAATAGATTTACAACTGCATAGGCAAGTAGCTATACTCGGCTGCTTTGTTTGTTTTAATTTCGTTATTAGTTTAGTTGTTAATTTCTAGATATTTTAAATAATTGCTCTTTAAATTCTATTTCAATAGTTCATCAAAAATACAAAAATAGAGAAGTTTATATATAGTAGATATACTTTACATAGTTAATTTTACTCTGCTATAGTTATATTTACATTATTTTTTTTGCATAAAAATCATGGGACCTAGAGAGCTCAGAGAATACGTATTTGAGCCAATCATGCCTTAACCCAATCTTGTTACAGCAATAGCTAATATAGATCAGGATCTTAGAATCCAAGTCTTCCGAACAACAACAGACTTACAATAGATCAGCTCATAGTTAAGAGGGTTAAACATAGAAGATGACCAAGCACACACATTTTGGTCAAACCAGCCAAACTATAGATTACCCTAGATAAAAATCCACATGACTGTAGAAGGGCTTGAAAGAGAGCAAATGTTTAGTTGTGACCCTTTGGTCCCATAGCCAGACACATGAGACATTCTCACTGATATAGACACTAGCTTAAGAATTCAGGTTGCCAGAATGCCTGTAAGGTACTCTGAGAAGATTGCACAACTTGTAGTTCTAAACATAGAGGCTGAAAAGGCATACAACTATTAGATACTAGGGATTAGGGACTGATTCCACACATGACCATAGCAGGTCCACAACAACTATGAATCTATGGTTGTGATCCACAAATCCCACAACCCAACGAGTCCCACAGGTCAATCCGACGTTGACACTGGCTTACGCACATTAGTATTTAGATCCACTCCACTTCCACCTATCATCATCACATAGTTATCTTTAGTGGATATAGCAGCTAACGAAGCTAAGGATTTCTGGACTAGACCAAAGAATTACCCGTAGAGTCCACTATATCCATCATCCATCCTATGACCCTATCTGGAGATATACACGAAACAATCCCAGGTCATTTTCCCTATATCCCACAACCTATAGACCGGATTACACCAAAGCTCGATATTGATTGGATCCTTCAAGTAGTCATCCTCACCGACCAATCTATCACGCTAGTTTAGGTTAGGAGGGCCTTCTTTGCCTTAGATTCATAGATTCCACTAGTGCACGTCGAAGACATAAGATTACCTAACTAGCTTGTCTACATCCCATGCATAGTCCATCCCCACTAGTTGTCTCGGCATGAACTTGGGAGGTCGGGTGTGAGGAAGAGTTACTTGTAGATTCCCATGCTTGCTTGTCACTTTTCCATTGTGCGGTACCTTTTCCTCTGTATGTTTATATTAACATTGTCACATTTTTGCATATATATGCCTCATGATGTAATTGGATGGTGCATTTGGAATTAAAGTTATGAAATTTTAAACTATTTACCATTTTACCATGGTATTTACTCTTTCCAATGACTTGATTCTAAGTTTTCACTCACAACAACCTTGACACCCACCGCATGCTCCAACTAACTTGTAATGTGTTAGCTAACTCACTACCAACTCAGATCGAGTCTATACATGGAATTGAATCCCACGAACTCACCAAGCTAGTACAATCCATTGAATACAACCAACTTGAAGTGGAGAGTGCAAAAGTGGAATGTAGCCACCTCACCATGTCCACGATGCCCAATTTAAGCATTATTCCAAATTACATCACGAGGAATGTGGTACTAAGTCACAAATACGGTAAAATTTGGGTTGATGGTGGTTGGAGAGGATTAAGTAGTTTAGGGGCATTTTTAGATCTTTGTGTAAACTATAAAGTTGTCTATAATTTCAATACACTCCTAGTGCATCCATTAATTTTTCAATTTTAAGTTTTTTGATGTTTTTTTAAAGCATGAAAGTCTCTTTTGATAGAGAATGAAGGGAAGAGACTGTGCAAGTGTTTTGGGAAGGTGGAGGAAAACACTTATCATCATCAGAGTCTTTCGAAGGTCCGAGAGATCCAATTTTTGGTTTTAGATCTATTATTATTTATTGTAATTTTTATTGTACTTGTAATTTTGACAATTTTAATGGATCGGTTTGAATGAACTTGGAGATGTAGGAATTTTCTGAACTTTGTAAACAAGTTTGGTGTCATCTCTTATCTGATTTTTGCATTCTAATTTCTGATGTTTTTCTACATTATTAAGTCATATTTTAATTCAGATAAGCATACTTAAATTAGATTATGAAAAATTACAGGAAATCGATAAATTAAATTCTAGACAGCTTTGTTTTGAAGCTGTTGATTAATTTGATTTTGTAAAATTAAGATTTTAAATCAGTTTTAGATTCACACAAGTCATGAAAATTGATAAGTTAATTGATCATTTTGTAAACATTCAAAATAGTAGGGGGTCTATTGTTGTTTATAGATCAATTTTTTCGTATAAGAGTCGGTTAAATTTAGTGGTTTGATTTTATTTTTCATTTTATATCAATTTGGTTTTCTAACTCCATGATTTGCAGACATTGTTGGCTTGATCTTCCATTTGTAGTGTGCATTGTTTGGGAAGTACAAGTTGTTTGCAGGTAGCCATGGGTAAAGCCTTGAAAAGAGAGAGGCTGGAAGAGCTTGAAAGCATAAATAGATAAATCCAGGAAGAGAATGCTTTCTTGAGATGCAAGCTCTACTCCTTTGAAGAGAAGATTGAACGTTTGAATTAGAGTTAGAGACCAAGGATGAGCTCTTGATCATATTACAATGTGGTGAGAAGAAGAAGGATTTTCCTTCCACTTAGATGCATAAACTATGATAGATGAATGCACTGTAAGTTTATCACCATGTTTTTATTCCTCCCATTCAAATTCATATTCAAATCTAGGTAATGTTTTTGGTGAATTTTAAAAACATACTAAGGGAATTGGATCTAAATTATTGTTTAAAATGGGATTTGATGGAAGAGGCCTTGGTAAGAATGGCCAAGGTATTATAACCCAATATAGGTAAAGGATTGTTCTTATTTTATAGGTTTGGGTTATTTTAGTGTGGGAATGGAAATTGGAGAGTGCTCTAAAATCGTTGAATGAAGACAAGCTTCGATAGCTAAGTGATTACCCCACTAGTCCTGCAAGAAGATTCTTTGCAGGAAATTGTTGATTCATCATCACAGGATGAAAGGTGTGAGAAATTACAAAGAAAAGGTAATGAAATACCACCTCCTCCTTCTTACACACCTTTAATAGCTAAAAAGGGAAAATGTTGTAAAACTTCTGATGATACACTCTTTCATTTTAAACAATATGGATTTGATATACAGAAAATGATGTATACTTTTTTGTGCATGTTTTGTGGGTTAAGTATTCATTCGCTACTTTTTGTTGGAAGAGAAAGTAATTTTTATAGAAGTGGTTTCCTGATGAGCTCAATGCTAAAGACCAATCTCTTCATATTGAGGTGATAAATGGAACATAGATTTCCTCTCTCGGGAAGAGGAATTTTCGCACTCATTTTCATATGAGTTGACATTGTGTTGAAACATGTTGGAAAACTTATCTATCATGCCATAAAATTCATGGTAAGACAAAATTGGTTTACATTCATGTTCAAAGGAATTTAAATGAGGAAGTTTTTAGAACACTAACCGACCTATTTTAGGTGAGATTGTATTTTCAGAGATTGGCCATGTCACAGGGAATCAATTTGATAGTTGCCTCTTTTGGTGTTTGATTGTTTATTTTTAAGTGATCAATTTTGTGATGGTAGTTCTGATCACTATGGATTGAAAATTTCTACATGGATTTAATTAAAATTCACCTATTATTGGCATTTGTTTGTCTTTTCAAACTGATTTATGTTGTTTGCTAGATGTTGGAAGATTCATAGGGAATTAGTCAGAATCTAGCCTCTTGTTGGCATTTAGATTGTCCATTTTTAAACTGATCAATTTGGTGATATGATTTTTAATAATTCATAGTAAAATTTTGCCTATGCCATGTATATGGATTCTTATGCAGAAGATGATTGGCAACTTAAATGGGTACAATTTTATTTTTGTGGAACAAAATCCTTCTCAGTTGGGAGGTGTGATCCAGAGGTTAGTTCAGTGGACATAGTTTCCCTATATCTCCAAAAATAATTATAGTATAGTAGAGGGATCTGTTGATAATTTTTTTCCCCACAAGGGCAAAAATTTCCTAAAAGGGTCTTAAAGCGGCTACATGCTTCGAGTCGGCCCCACAAAGTGTAAGTAGGATTACGGGGTGTTTTCAAGGTCTTGGGAAGAAATTGCAAGTGTTTTAGAACATTCAAGATGTAATTTGGCCATTCGGTAGGCTATCCCAGGACCAATACCCCATTGTAAGGAAAAAATAGCCTCCGACCCTGAAAAAATGAGGAAAAATGGATTATGATGGAAAATTTTAACGTTTTATGTTTAGGCACCCTTTCCCCTCTCCTCCATCAAAAAAATTGGAAAAATCCAAAATTAGGCTCGAAAAAATCAAAAGTCCTCATTTGGCCTTAAAGAGAAAACCGAGCTAGAAAAAGCAGTTTGCGAGCTACTTGGTGAGTAGGCTGGGTGAGCTCAAGGGTCTGCATTGGTAGGGAAAGTGAGAATGGCTCTTCAAGTTAGAAAAGGTCATGGTGGGGTTAGGACGAGCTGGCTTGAAGTGGTGCATGCAGAGGGTGAAGAGCTCGCTTCGGTGAGCTAGTAGGTGAAGGGCCAAGTTG
This sequence comes from Taxus wallichiana var. yunnanensis, assembly GCA_018340775.1. Lineage (NCBI taxonomy): Eukaryota > Viridiplantae > Streptophyta > Pinopsida > Cupressales > Taxaceae > Taxus > Taxus wallichiana. The sequence continues at coordinate 347,962,589 of CM031242.1, forward strand.
GGAAGCATGGCTCGATCAACATCGATGGAGGAACAATTGAAGGGCTGACTTAGCCATTGAAGTGTCGAGATAAGTTAGGAGGTCGAGCAACATGAAAGGATTATATCAACCCAACCAAGATCTCATGGAAGTGGTGAATGAGCTTCGCGAGAAATGAATGAATGGACCAAGCTTGCAGGAAAAATGGAGGCTCGGCTCGGCTCGACATGGATGCGAATCAACATTCGAACAAGTCACAGTAGGGCCAACTCAATGTGGGGTGAGGTGAATAGCTCATGCATCGAACAAGCTAGGAAGAAGACAATTTGTTAGCCTAAATGAGATCATGAAACCCAAGCCCTTTTCAGGATTTGAGTTTCATTGATTGAGCTTGGTGGTGAAGAAGTGTGAAGGGCGAGCTCAATTCGAAGTGCCGAAGTGCCAAAGCCGGGAAGGTCAAAGCACGTCTTCGAGAATTATTTTCAAATTTTGAGTTTGAGACTCAGTTTCAGAGTTTAGGTTTGGGACTCGGTTTTAGAGGTCAGCTCTAGGGTTCATTTTCAAGATTGTGTGGTGAGAAACCCGAAGCATGTAAGGTGGAGACTTTCAAGAGGCGGGCTCCAAAAGCCTAAATGCAAGGTTAGTACATGGTGCATCAGGTTGTGTTTAGGTTTCGAGACATGGAGGGAATCGGGGTTTGCATCGAAGTGGGAGGAGGCCAAATCAACATGGAAGAAGAAACTCGACATGCTAAGGTAGCTCGGTAATGTTCGAAATGGCTCTCGGTGGAGTCCTACGAACCCTAATTTTTCCGATTTTCGATATATCTCATGCAATTTTTATCCAAATTGGAAAAATATGTGCTTTATGGAAATGGATTGAAGACCAATTTCAGTTCCTCTTACAAATTTATAGTCATGGAAAGGTATTTTTGGGATCTACAACATGGAAACATGGGATTTCAGATTTCAAGGTTTCTAAACCTCTAAAAATGGAAGAGATGAAGTGGTAGGTGAGATCCATTAATGAAGGTAGGGTCATCATGAGGCTACAGAGCTAGACTAGACAGAGGTGCAATCACAATCAATTTCTTCAAGCACAAGGAAAACCATTAATGAAAAAGGAGATTTTGAAGATCTGAATGCACTCATTACATGATTAAACAATGATTTTTGGAGGATTTTTGGGAAAATTTGGGATTCAATTTTCTCTCTCCTCCTTTCAAATCTTCCACTATAAATTGTAATGAGGGGCATTGTTCTAATGTTGGATAATTCTGCTTTGCACCCTCCCTTCTTCTCTTGTCTGTAAGTGATTTGTGGAGTTCAAACCTCCCATTCAAAACTGTAAATGAAATTTTTCCTCTTGGCCATTGTAATGCATTGTATCAAATCTATGGAGCAATAATATAAGTCTATGGATGAATTTCAACCCTCTCTTGTGTTCATTACATTCTCTTGATCTCTCATTACAATCTTGGTTATCTGTGCATGGTTGATTGTATTACATGTTTAATGGTTTGTGTTTATTGGTGAATGGATTCATAATAGATTGATTGATTGTGGTGTATTTTCATCCTCCTTAATCTTGATTGTTATTTTCATCTCCATGCAAAGTAGGTGTTCAACATTCCTTATTGGTGCATCACCTCCAGTAGAATTAGGTTTTACTTTTCTTGCATCCTTCTTCCCTGTCTCCTTGGAAAATTTTAGAGTAGGATTTAGATTAGTTTTCTAAGTTGGTGAGTGGTGATAGATATAGGAATAGGAATTTGACCTTTCTCCAGAGAGCTTTCTGATTACAAAGTCCCACACTTTGGGAAAAGCTCCATGTTATGCAATCACACTGATTGTCTCAATCCTTCGAATTGCAAACAATCAGGGGTGTTGTGATTATGCATCAATAATTTTGGCATGCCCGATGGGATAGAGAAGTATTTTCCACAAGATTTGAAGGCATTTTCATCATTTTCAGACTTAGAAATTGCAAGTTCTTAAATTTTAGACTTTTCACCTCTCTCGAGATGAACTCAAAATCAATTTTCAAGGGCTTAACTTTCTCAAAATAAGTCCAAATTTCACCAGTTGATAGATCGGGACCTAAACTTCAAAAGGGTATTTTTAGATTTTTGAAATTTTGACTTTCAAAATTTTGGGGTTTTTTTTTTCAGGATTTTTTCAAGGGATTTTGAGACCTTCAAGATTTTGGGATTTTGAGGTTTTTCAAGTTTGGAAGTCCATCAATTTTAGACCTTTTGAATTTTAGAGTTTGGAAGTCTCCTACTTTTAGATTTTGGGGTTTCCTCAATTTCAGACTTTTGGGGTTTTTAGTTTTAGAGATCTTTACATTTTGAGATTTTGGGACTGTCAGTTCAAAACAATCTTCAACCTCCTAAAATCAGCTTTCAAGCCCTTCAAAATTTTCATTTTTATTCTATCAAGTTTGGTGTGTGACTTGGAAAAATCTAGCCTTTTGGGGCTCATCTCCTAACACATCTGGTGACTCAAGGGAATAGAACTCAGTGGTGGTGTAACAACACATGTTGTCCAAGTATATGAGAAGGATCCAAACTCATTCACAAGAAAGAGAGGAAGGTAATTTTGAGTACTTGTAATTATCTCTCCATGTAGAGGTACAAGAGGAAGAAGACCACAAAGATCATCATCTCCTCCAAGTAGAGCATTATCTACACCTCCACCCAACAGACCCTTCCTTCAAACAAATAGGTTCTTAGGCCAATCATAATGGCACATCTACAACAACAACCACATAAGGTCCATCAAATCCTTATGTTCACTTTAGAAACAACCCATTGGCACTTAATGCTCAAAACCCTATCCCGGTGGCAACACTAAAAACATCCCTTATTTCACTGGTGAGAATCACACAACTCTTGTTGATCATATAAAAGATATTGCAAACATATGCACTATTCATGAAATAAATGAAGTAGATGTTGTAGTCAAGTTACTAGCTTCCTCATTCAAAGGAAAGGTGTTGTAATGGTTTAGGAGCTTGACAACAGGATCTATCCAAAATTGGGACCAGATATACACACCCTCTACAATCAATTTGAGAGAAAAGGAGACAATTTGTCTTTATTGGAACAATTAACAACCATCAAGAGGGATCCTAATGAGCAAATGATGGATTTCAATTTCGATTCTAGTGATCATGGGACCGAATTCCATTTTCCATGAGGCCAACAATAGAAGGTGCATTCCTCTACTTTTTGAAGGCTCTAAATTTAGATATAGCAATGATGATCCAGTCCATGGGAGGAACAATGTTGTCAGTGCACCTATGACATAGCTATCAGAGCTGAAAATTACCTCATTCAAGCTGGCAAGTTAGCACCAAGGCCACCAATGCCTCTATATCTAGAAATGGGAACTCCTATGACTAGTCAAGCACCTGAAATAGCCCCTTATTCTAGCTCCAAGAAATCAAAGCAATAACGAGGCTTCCACTTCTTCAAGAAATCCATTTGAAACCCAAGAACTTAAGAAGGCTTTGCAAGAAATAGAAAAAGGACAACAAGAAATGGTCAAAGGTGCAACAAGCTTTTGGGAATGAGTTAGTTGTTATCAAGAGACAACAGGCTCAAAGTTCTAGGCCTTATCAACCTCAAGCTCAACAAAATAGGCCTCCTTTTCAATCAAATAGGCCTCAAGTTCAAGCTCCAAATCAAAACTAGAACCAAGGACAACCACAAGCTAATAGGAAATTCCGACCATATGATCCAAATGCAGCCTCAACATCAAGAGCCTTGGTTCCAACTCAAAACAACATTGCTCAAGAATATGAATGGTGTTATCCTTGTAATCAACCACATAACCAATCTACTTGTTTCAATGGTGCAAGTAAATCAAGCCTTGATGGTTCAAACCATTGGTGTGTCTCAAGAGTCAACTGAAGAAGAAAATCAACAACAGAAAACACACAAGAAGCCCCTCAAATGGAAACTACATTGGTAAATTGGTAGGTGGAATATTTTTGTGGAATCAATCAACCTCCTTTCAGGGTGTGGCTACCAACACAAGGTCAAAGAAGAGGAACATAGAGGAAGGAAATTCATCTAACCCTATTGTTTCTCAACCCACTCTCACATCACAAGGTGTTAACAAAAGCCAAGTGCAGCCCGAATGTGCAAAATCAGCCTAAGGCACCCATTGCAGCAACACATGTGCCTATTCAAGCTCATAAAGAAAAGGTGTGCCCACTAAAGGGAAAAAAAAGGATAGTCCCATCTCCTTTCAACATCATAGATCAGATGAAGAAAAACACATGTGAACATTCCATGTGGGAATCACTAGCGATTCTAGGGCAACGAGATTTGTTGCAAGCTGTGATGGAAAACTGGTCCATTTCAAAAGAGACACCTAGGGATCAAGAAAAGGTTCTTACCAATGCAAGTGCAACAAGATGGAGGTCAACCAAGAAAAATTTGAAACCTCCACCCTTCTATGTCTCGTTGATCATTAGAGATAAGTTAGTACACAACTGCATGATTGATTCAGGTGCAAGTAGCTCGGTGATGCCAAAAAAAAATAACTGATCAATTGGGTATCAAGTATGAGCCAATGTTGAGAGGAGTTATGCAACTAGATGGGACAACAATTGGAATAGTTGGGGTCATCAAAGGGTTAAGCCTAACACTACATGCATGTCCCAATGTCACTATTTTATAGGATGTATCTGTGATTGATCTTCCACCACTCTTTGCCCTATGTCTATCAAGGGATTTCATAGCCAAAATTGGTGGATATACCTATCTATAGATTGGTCACACATGATTTTTAAGATGAGGTATGGAGCTAAGGCCACAATCAGGTCGAGCCTATTGCCAATTTCCACATTGAGCCGCATGTGCCTAGCCCCATCAACACAAATTTCTTGGCCTTTGATCAAGAAGAGTGCTCAAATGATCGATGAAGATAACACCAAAGTGGGTAATATTCCAGATTTAACACTGATGAATGGGAAAAAAAAATACATGCATTTGATCCATACAAAGAGATGGAAGAAGTTGAATTAGGAGTGTATTGTGTACATGAAGAAAATTCACCCATTCCCAACCTCACCAAGCCAGAAAATAAAGATGACAAATGAGGTATGGAAATTATTTTTTGATGGTTTGAGAAGTAGAAAGGAGTAGGAGGGGGTGCAATGTTGGTATCCCCAAAATGTCAAGTACTATTCAACTTTCAGATTTTAGTTTGCATGTTCAAACAACACACAAGTATAATATGAGGCTCTAGTTCATGGACTTCATTGGGCTAGGAAAAGAGGCATTAAGAACTTGTAGGTGTTTGGGGATAGTGAGATAATCATGAATCAAGTTAGGGGACAACATGCTGCAAAGAATGACCTACTCAAGAGTTATAAAAATAGGGTATGGGATCTCATTGAGGACTTTGAAGCATTCAATATGAATCCATACCTAGAAGAAAAATGAAGTTGTAGATAGGGCTCAAGTAGTTGGAGAAACTTTTGATGTGGTGGAAAGTATTAAAAGAGATAAAACACAACCCCATATCCATGTAATTGTGAGGCCAAGTAGTCCCATAAAACAACACTAGTTGGTAGGTGTTTGAGAATGATCAAATATCATTAATTTTTTAAGAAGAGGCAAGAATTCTTCAGCTAGGAACCAGAAAGATTAGAGCAAAATATACGGGATCAAGTAGTGCAGTTGTGGAAAACAAGCTTCCAAAAGGTTTGGTTATGTTGGAGTCCATCTTCAATCCTAATGATCAATTTCATAAAGAAAAAGCTAACATACAAGTCAAAGGAGAGGATTCAAAACCAATTTCAATAGGGGAAGGAAAAACACTCCAAATTGGAAAAGTGGCCACTGAGCAAGAGAGATATGAGTTCATACAACTTTTCAAGAGTTTTTCCTAGATGTTTTCTCTGGAGCTATGAAGATTTGTGAGGATTCAATCCAAAGTTAGCACAACATACAATAGAACTGGATCTGGATGCTAAGCCCATTAGAAAAAAAAAAGACCAGTCAACCCACACATTGAGCCTCTAATGAAGAAAGAGCTAAACAAGTTGATAGAGGAAAGTATTATATTTCCAATCAAGCATTCAAGTTGGGTTGCAAACTTGGTGTCGGTTAGAAAGAAGAATGGGAAATCTGGTTGTGTGTAGATTTTGGGATCTTGAACAGGGCATCTCTCAAGGACCATTATCCACTCCCTTCAATGGAGAAAATCTTATAGGTGGTAGTTGCTCTGGAAATATTCTCTCTCTTAGATGGGTATTTAAGGTACAAATGATAATGGTGAAAGAAGATGACCAGTTCAAGATGGCTTTCACCACCAAGTGGGGCACCTATGCCTACAAGAAGATGCCATTTGGATTGTCAAATGTTGGAGCCACTTTCCAAAGGGAAATGGATATGGAATTCAAAGGGTTGATCAAAAAAATAGTACTTATCTATCTTGATGATATCATTGTGTTCTCCAAAAATGTAGTTGATCACCTCTTTCATCTAAGACAAGTATTTCAAAGGTGTGAAGATTCAGAGTTTCTTTAAACCTAAAAAATGTGTATTCTTGGCCCATGAAGGAAAGCTTCTAGGCCACATTGTGTCAAAGGAAGGATTGAAAATTGACCCAAAGAGAGTTGAAGCAATTGAGCATTGCCCTTTCCAAGTCATAAGAAGGCTCTTCAGAGCTTCTTAGGAAAGATCAATTTTGTCCACAGGTTTGTACCAAATTTTTCCACTCTTGTGAAGCCAATAACGTAGATGTTAAAAAAGAGCATGGCATTCAAGTGGAATGAGGTAAAAGGAAAGTTTTGAAGCAATCAAAGAAGCCATATCCCAAGCTCCAACTCTCGTCAATCCAGATTTTTCTAAAGACTTCATGCTCTATGCCTTCGGTGGTTCAGACACAATTTCCACAATCTTAGTACAAAAAAAAAAAGAGGATCCGAGAAACCAATTGCATTCTTTAGTCAAGGATTGGAAGACTATGAAATTAGATACTCCTTCATTGAGAAGCATGTTCTCAAGTAATCAGGAGCTTAAAGAAATTCAAGCACCTAGCACCTAGTCTCAAACAACAAGATCCAGTTGATGGTGTCACATATGGGAATCAAGGATTTCTTATTGAACAAGGATTTGAATGAGAAAGTGCAAGATGGATCACTCATGTCATGGAGTATGACATTGAGATAAAAGTCACTAAACTAGTTCATGGAAAAGGGTTATGTGAACAATTAGCCTCAAGTCAACAAGTTGAAAAAGTGATGGAAAAGAAGTTGTTTTGTGCTACAACAAGATGATCAAGAACAAGTAAAATGATAATGTGCCTATTCCTTGTTGGACTCAAGATATGATACACTTCCTACAAATAGGTCTATGCCCTCAAAAATGAGAAAAGAAAAGAGGAGATACTTCAGATTACAAGCCATTCCATATGTGCTTGTTGATGGTGTTTTATTCAAGAAAGACATCAATGGTGTTCTATTGAGATGCATTAGAACAAGTCAAATTGAGAAGGTGTTGCATGAGTTTCATGATGGAGAGGTAGGAGGTCATTTTTTTCTCCATGGGTAAAACTCTAAAATAATGAAGGTGGGTTATTATTGGCCCACAATATTCAGTGATTGCTATACTTGGATCAAAAAGTGTAAAAATGTGCATTTTTCACAGAAAAGAAAAGTTAGCAGCACTTCCATTACATCCAATTTCAGTTGACCAACCATTCATGCAATGGGGATTGGAACTTCATCGAGGTCATTAATCCTAATTCAAGCCAAGGCCACAAGTGGATTCTAACAAATGGACTATTTCACCAAGTGGACCGAGGTAGTGGCTCTCAAGGAAGAAAATGAGTCTAGTATACTAGACTTTCTATGAAGGAATAGTGACAAGGTTTGGTGTACCAACCACTATAATATTCAGATAATGCATTGGCATTCCTAGGTTCCAAGATCACAGAATGGGTTGTTCAAGAATGGAATCTATTTGAGCACCTCTTCAAACTATTACCCCAGGGTAATAGAAAAGTAGAGTCCACAAACAAGAATTTGTTGAAGATCATCAAGAGGACTCTGGATGAAAATCAAAGAACATGGCATACCAAGCTCAAATCAGCATTATGGGCTGATAGGATAACACCAAAGAGGTCAACAGGAAAGCTCTCCCTACAAGTTGGTCTACGAAAAAGAAGCAATGTTGCCTATATCATTGGAGCTACCCACATTGGAGCTCATGAAGCAATTGGAGTTGTCATAATTTGAACCAATGGAAGCTAGGTATGTAGAGCTGATGGAATTGGAAGAAATACAGAGAACATGTAATATAAAAATGGAGAAAGATTAGCCTTAGTCAAGAGATGGTTTGATAAGAAAGCAAAAGCAAGGACCTTCCAAGAGGGGGACCTAGTTCTGAAATGGGATGTAGATCGGGAAAACCGGGTAGCATTCCAAGTTTGATGCCATTTGGAGTGGCCCCTACATGGTCACAGGATGTAAAAGTAGCAATGCCTTCCAATTTCTACATTGGATGGAGAGGAACTTTCGATTCGGTCAATGGAATCTATCTTAAACATTACTACTAAAAAGGAAAAGTTTCACCCTTGTACATATTAGATTAGAATTTTAATTCCTCTAAGTGTGTATGCACATTGTCTTGTTGTAGTTAGGTTTCAATTTCCCTAAGTGCTTTGGCATACATAGTTTTATTTCTCCTAAGTTGTGTCATTGTGCAGTTCAATGTGCCTCCCAAATGAAATGTTGTAATAGAGAAGTTCATACTTGTGACAAAGAGTTGTAAATCTCAAAAGAAAACAAATGCAGAGAAACTAAAATCAGGTTAAGGACTGATTTTAATGAGTTTTCATTCTTTGAGTCCTTCAAGGATAATCACAGTGAACTTCCAAGTGCCTCACCAGATCGGGAAATAACCTCTCCAACATCATGTCAAAGAGTGGAACTTTTAGAAGAAAGAGAAAATCCAAATTTAATAGAGTTCCATGATGTAAAAACTTGAAAATTATCTTATTCAAAATTCTAAATGTGATACATGCCAAGAAATCATCAGTTGTGTGCTCCATACTTGGAAAAATCAAGTTTTGGGATAATCCATTTCAGTCTCACAGAATAGGGTTGTAGAGAGGAACATGTGAAAATCTTCAATCAAGGCAATTTTCTACTCTCACAAATCTTATTTTTAAGATTTTCTTATGAAAATTGAGAGTGCATAGCAAGCAAGTTTAGGTTCAAGCATGTGTGGGATGGTTTCTCAATTTCAAATAGGTTTAGGATCAATTTGCAGGTATAGAGTGACTTCATGCCCAATGGGTATGCCTAGGCTACTTGGTTCAAAACATCTAGCAGAAGATGTCCCCACGAGTCACCAAATTATTGACAAATTTTTGCCCCCATGGGCCAAAATTGCCCAACAGGGTCCTAAAGTAGCTACAAGCTCCCAAGTGGGCCCCATAGGGTGTAAGCAAGATCACATGTGTTTTCAAGGTCTTGGGAAGAAATTACAAGTGTTTCAGAACATTCAAGATGTAATCTGGCCATTCAGGGCCATCTCGGGACAAGTACCCCATCGCAAGGCAAAAATGGCCTCAACCCGAAAAAATGAAAAAATGGCTCATGATGGAAAATTTTAACATTTTGTGTTCTAGGCACCCTTTCCCTCTCCTCCATCAAAAATTTTGGAAAAAATCCAAAATTAGGCTCAAAAAATCAAAAGTCCTCATTTGGCCTTAAAGGGCCAACCGAGCTAGAAAAAACTCATGATCTACTCGGTGAGTAGTGGGTAGAAAGGGGGTTATGGATTGGTAGGAAAAGTGAGAATGGTTTTCTGACAGGTTTGAGTTAAAAAAATTTGTGGTGTGGTCGAACCAAAGGAAGGTTGAAGTGAGTGCATACAGAAAAAAGAGCTCACTTTGGGTGAGGTAGAGGTGAAGGGTGAGTTGGGAAGCATGGCTTGGTCAACATCATGGAGGAACAAATAAAGGCCAACTTGTCCATTGAAACATAAAAGAATCTAGGAGGTTAAGTGGTGTGAAAGGATTAGATCAACCCAACCGAGGTCATGGTAGTGTGGTGAATGAGCTTTAGGGAATGAATGAATGGACCAAGCTTGAACCTAAGAAAAATGGAGGTTTGAATCGGTGAGGCAAGGATGTGAATCGACATTCGAACAAGTCACAAAGGGCCAACTCGATGTGGGGTGAGGTGAATAGCTTCATGCACCGAGATTTGAGCAAGAGAAGATGACTTGGTTGAGTCATATTGTAAATGAAATCCAAAAACCCAATCCCTTTTTGAGCTTTTGGGTTTCGTTGATTTGGAGTTCGATGGTGAAGAAGTGTGAATGGTGAGCTCAATGCCCAAAGTGAAAATCCCGAAAGGTCAAAGATGTTTGGGGTCAAAGCCCATCTTTGGGACTTAGTTTGGAGAGTTTTGGGACTCGGTTTTGGGTTCGAGTTTGAGGTCGGCTTTGGGGTTCATTTTTGGGATATGTGGTGAGAAACCCAAGTGGGTAAGGTGGAGATTTTGAAGAGGTGGGTCTCGAAATCCAAAATGTAAGGTGATTACGTGGAGCATTATCAGGTTGTGTTAAGGTTTTAGACATGTGAGGACTCAAGGTTTGTGTTCAAAGTTGGCCAAAGGCATGGAAGAAACCAACTCATCGTGGGCATGCTAAGGTAACTCAACAACTTGACAAATGGCTCGATGATAGAGGAAATGGCTCGGTGGAGTCCTAAAACCCTAATTTTTCAAATTTCAAACTGAGATATCTCATGCAATTTTTATCCAAATTGGAAAAACTTGTGCTTTCTGGAAAGGGGATTAAATGAAGAATACAATGGTGAAGACCAATTTCAGTTCCCAGGAGGTAGATATAGGAAAAATCCTAGTGAAGCATCAGGGAAAATGGTGATATCTTCCAATGTACTCATCATTTCTTACAAATTTATGAGTCATCAAAAAGGTATTTTGGGATCTACAACATGAAAACATGGGATTTCAGATTTTAGGGTTTTCTAAACCTTTGAAAATGGTAGAGATGAAGTGGTAGGTGAGAGCCATTAATGAAGGTAGGGTCATCATGAGGCTATAGGAGCCAGACTAGACATGAGGTTTAACCAAAGTCAATTTCTTCAAGTGCATGACAACCATTAATGAAAAATAGGAGATTTTGAAGATCTGAATGCACTTATTACAAGATTAAATAATGATTTTTGGAAGATTTTGGGCATATTCGAGATCTATTTTCTCTTTCCTCTCCTTCAAATCTCTCCTTCAAATATATATATGCATCTTCATATTTTTGTGGAGTTTCAAATCTCCCATTTAACTATAAATATAATTTTACCTCTCAGCTATATATGTATCAAATATGTGGAAAAATAATATATATGCATCTTCATATTAGCATTGTTACATTTTTCATATATATGCATCATGATGTAATTAGTTGGTACATGTGGGATTAAAGTTATAGAATTTTAAACTATTTACCATTTTACCATGGTATTTACCATTCTCACCGACTGCTTCTAAGTTTTGCACTCACAATGACCTTGGAGCCCCAACATACTCCAACTAACTTGTCATGTTCTACCCAACTCACCACCGACTCCAAACAATTCTATGTGTGGTACCTACTCCCACCAACTCATTAATACAACACATCCTACCAAATCCAACCAACTCGACGTGGTGAGTGTAAAAGCATCTTGTAGCTACATCACCATGTCCATAACACTCAATTTGGGCATTATTCCTAACTAAAGTGTGGGAATGTGGGACTAAGTCCCAAATAGGGTAAAATGTGTTGGAAGCACATTCAATGGGGGATAAATTAATGAGACCTTAAATTTTTTACATCAATTCTATCTTTATCATTCAACAGATTGTTTCTTTGAAGTGTTGACAAAACAGATAGGGTAATGGGTGTAGGAGGAATACTTGTTCAAATTTCAGTTGATGGGTTGTTACATGTGTATGACTTCCGAATCCACAGTTGACCGTGAGAGCTTCCTTTTGGCTAGGAGGAACTACCTGTAATGAAAACAAGACCACCAGAAGGAATTAAACAATATGGGTAGTGAACTGCCTAGCGTGAGCTAGATCCGAGAAGTATGATACTTCCTAGATGGCTGTCAGTCCACTGTTTTAAACAAATTAATGTTGTAAACAAAGTAAATCCTATTGTTATTTTAAAATGATTTAGGTATCTCACTTAAAACACAATAAGAAAATAGATCTAATCTAACAGGCTAAGCTAGAATAGAATCCACAGGTCAAATGGTTGGTTCTGGGTTCTGCAGGTCTGATAAAGGTCTCGGGTAGGTCACAGGTGAGTGAGGGTGAGGTAAAATTAGGTGGGTAGGTCTCTGTTTAAGGTTGTGTGGGCAAACACAGAGACCGGCATTGGTCAGGGTGACCGACAATGGTTAGGTATAACCGGCAATTATTGTGAGATCTGGAAATGTCATAGAATAGGGTTTTGGTCTCCTTTGTGATTACACAAAGGATTTTGGTTGGTCGAGATGAGGTATTGGGTGACTGGAATAGGATTTTTGTGAGGTTTTAATGGGTCTATGGAGGTGAAAATGTTGGAGAAGGTCAATGGGGAGCAAGATAAACAATGGGTGATAAAATAATGATGAAATGAAACAAACCAGGAGAAGTATGATGTTATACTTACTTGGATTTCATTCCTGAAGGTCTATGTGTGAAGGATGGAGGTGCTGATGATGGGTTTGAAGGCTGCAAGTGATCACCAACTGAAGAAAAGCTTTTACATGGGCTGCATGCACACTCCTCTTTGCTTGGATAGATCAGATCATGTGGTGGGATGGCTGTGCAGGAGAAGATGCTCAATCTCCTTCCTTGGATGTGAGTTTTTGCTGGAATTTTGCTCTCTAGAAGATGCATTATCTCTCTGAGATTTTTCTTGCTCATCAAATTTCTCCCAATGTTTTCCAACCTTGAGAATAAGGTAGTTTTGGGTTAAAAGGGGTAACCGATGGCGGTTCCGTCTTAACCGGTGATGGTTAGGGGTAATCGATGTCGGTCAAGGTGGGATTTCCTAGGTTTACTAAACTTAGGAGATCCTCCTGATTTTCTTGGATCTTGTGTCATTATCCCATGGATTAGACTCGAAGCCTCTTGTGAGCATGCGGGAATGTGGTTAGAGGGAATGTAGGCATTGATTTTTAGGGTTTGGGTAAGTCTTAGTTAGTTATGGTAACTTGCTAAGAATAGGTCTTAGGTTGAGTTGGCTTGGTGAGGTGTCTAAGTGAACTATATGTGTAGATATTATTTAAATAATTTAAATAATAAATGAGTGATAATGCATTAATTTAATTAAATTAATTAAATTAATATTAGTGGGGTGAAGGGGGTCATGGCTAGGTAAATGTAATAAAGGGTGCTTATATGTCGAGGGACAAAAGGGGAGTGTGACCTAATTTTAGTGTCTACATTTTTCCCCTTTTTGTTGCATAGCTTGTATTGGTAAGTGATGCTAACAAAAATAAGATGTGGTTGCCCCATGTGAGGGTGAAGGTGATCCCCTCAAACCAGAATTGACAAGGCAAGCATGCTAAAGCGGTGAGTGGTTTGATAAAAGGTAAATGTGAAGAAAAGACAAATGGGTACAAGGAAAAAGGGTGAAAGGTCTACTCAGAAATCTAGGTAATGGGTCGTAGGGTCAAAGGTAGAAGAATATCAAATGCACGCACATGTATAAACTTGCAAAGCATGCTATCGGGTTGAAGAGTAGGAAAACTCTACATCATCTAAGGTCGATAGGTTTATCCAAACAAGGTTGAAGTGAATCGGTATCCAAGGTATAGGATAAGGTCAGGAAGCACAACGTAGGTTAGGTGTAGGAACATTTAGGTATGTTCCTAGTACACCAAAGGTAGGGTCAAGATAAACGGTCACGATAATAGGCTAGGTAAGGTCATTGGGTCAATCAACACATAGGTAACAATGCCACAAGGTATAGCGAACACATGAGGTCAAAGGTCACTAGCGATGGTCTAGGTCCAAATATCTAGGTCGTGGCATGGGTAAGGCCGAGGTAAGGGTAAAATAATGAGTCCCCAAAGGAGGACAAAATGGAGGTAGGAAGTGATGAGGTTAGGAAAGGTAAGCTAATGGGTTGGGTAAAGGTATGGGGTAAAAAGTAAGGTAGAGGGTGGGGTAAAATGGAAAAAAGGGCAAGAGGGTGTAGGGGGTAAGGTGACCGATGGCGGTCATGGATAAGCGACATTGGTATAGGAAAATGGATGACGGGTTAGGTAGGGCATGAGATCGATGTCGGCCAAGGGGAACTGATGTTGGTTAGGTTAGGTTTGGTATAAAAACAAAAAATCCACATTTGGATTATTCATTTGTGATTTTTGAAGTGAAGAAAAGATAAGAAAGAGGGAAACGTGAGAAAAGCATATGGGGAAATGAGATAGTGAGCGGCAGGTGAGTTTGATGGTGGTTGGGTTGAGTAAAGTGGGTCCATGAGATCTTAACAAGGGATTCGATTGGTTGGAGTGTGTGGGTAGATATTCAATGATGGTAGAGGTGGGAGAGGGATCGGACGGACCACCAACATAATGCCTAGACGTGCCTATTGAGACGATGGCAACGCGACGAGGTAAGAGCCTAACTCTTTAATGTGAATTAGATAGAGTAGAGGGTGTAAGGGTTGTTTATTTTTGGATTTGGATGGGTTTTTATTTTGTGGGTGGAAAAAAGTTAAATAGGTATGGGGGAAAATCAAAAAAAGAGGGGGAGGGGTAGGAAATTGGATAGGTGGGGTGGGTAGGGGTTTTGGGTAGTGTGGTCACAGTAGGTGGGTAGGGGTTTTAGGGGGGTAGTGTAGGTTAATGTAGGTGATGAAAAGGGATGGAGGTGGGAGGGTTTTACAAAAAGGGTGGTTTGGGAATTCATGGATTATTCCATGATAGTGGCCGACCTAGATCCTTCATGGGAGCACAGGGTGGGGTAACAAAGTGATGAATGGGGTAGGGGCACCACCACAGGCACACATGGGGGCAGGTGGGGCACCACCACAAGCGCATAGGGAGTCATGGGTTCAAACCAGTGTGGGCATAGGGGCACCAGGTAGTAGGAGTTTGGGCCTGGAGACAGATGGTAAGAGGGTAGATATGGGGGACCTATGGGACCACAACTGCACCATGCCTATATCTAGGTTATGGGATGCCCTAGGTGAGGCATGATACTATCAGGACCAGCTTATGGCAGTGGGATAGACTTCCTCTCTTATGGAGAGTACAGGCACAACAGGCGTCCAGTGAGAGGACGAGATCCTACACACATAGTGTGGAGAGCACAGGAGGAAGTGAGCTCCGAGGCCCAATCAGGGAGAGGCCACCAGTGCATGGTGACTAGAGTGAGGTGATGTGCCAGTAGGGGCACAGGAGGCGAGGGTGCAGGGACATAGAGATGGAGGACATCCTAGCGAGATGTCTGATATGCAGCCACCCTGATTTTTGATGTATACTAGTGTTTATTGGTGATATATATCACACATACTGAGGCTCATGAAGATAGTTGTATTTTATCACATACCGCCTACGTCCAAAGAAAGTGAGGATGTATGAGTGATTTTGTTGTATATTGTGAGATTATATATATATCTACTGCGTGTCAAGATTTTTTTTTGTATTGATTGATTCATTCTTTGTGTTATATATGAGACATAACCAACATGCGATGACATTTTGTATTATATATGGCCTACGTCACGTGTTGACATTTTGAGATGATGGCCATGATGAGATAGGCATGTATTTTGAGATACACATTGATTGATTTATACGATGAGATTCATGATATTTGGTGATGTGTTAATATGTTTATGAGATATTGGTTTTATGGCTTGTGTTAGATGAGATATGGATTTGTTACTTTGATATGGATGGAAATTAGGTGAGTTAGGCATGATGGAGAGTCATAGGCATTCGAGGTTTATGGATTGGTTATAGGCATGGATAGTCAAAGTTATAGGCATGGATCTAGTCAGGTTATAGGCATGGATTGAGTCAAGTTTTTAGCATGGATTGAGTCAGGTTATAGGCATGGTTGAGTCAGGTTGGTTTAGGCATGATTCATTATGGTTGGCAATGAATGATATTATGGGTCATATGTGAAATGTTGTATAATCTATATGATGGTAAGTGTAACAAATGTATAAAATGGTAAATAACTTGTTATATATGTGGCTTAATTTCCAATTTTGTTAGAAACGGGGAACTAAGTGAAGTGTGGGGTAAATGGTGAGTTAGGCATGGTTGATGAATTGATTAGGGTAGAGAATGGCCGAGCTAACCTCCAAGGGCCCCATGCCCTTGGAGTGCTACCTACATAGTCCCGGTGAAAAGGGACCTCAGGAAGATGTAGTTCTCCCATGAGCTAGGGAAAAATATGAGAATGAGTTGGTAGGTTTTTGGGCATGTAGTGGGTTTAGTTTAATAGGTGTGGGTAGATTATAGGTAAAATGATGTAGGTGAAGGTGATTATGGAAAAAGGGGAGGATTACCCCAAAGGTAAGCATCGAGACCAAGTCCGTATAAGGTAATCAAAATGTAAACAAAGATGGTTAAAAGATAAGAGGGGGCAATAAAGCCACCTGATTGGGTAGGATCATACCAAGTAGATCATACCTTGAAGGGGGTGATGAACACAAGATCCAAAAGGCATTGCACGATTAACTATTCTATGGTGAAAGTAGTCACAGGATCACCAAATGTCAAAATTCCAAGATGTCCCTTGAGGTAATTTAGGAAATGAGAGTGGAAATGGTAAGGTGGGTGAAAGGTAGTTAATTATATATGTTTGGAGTGACAGGTCTTTTGGGAAAGAGGTCTAAGGTCACAATGGGCAAGTCCATGACTAAAAAGTGTTTTTGTTTTGATAGAATGATCAAATGGGAAGTCTATATGGGATAAATAATATGGTACTCCTTGAGGTCTTTGTGAAGCTGATCGATGCGGGAAGCTTTGGTTTCTCTCATTTTTTTTTTTGAAAGCTTCACATAGCTGTCCTTCGAGGGAGCAGTCTATTTATAGTAGCAATTTTGTCGAGAGGAAGATGTCCTTTTGAGGGAGTCATTTTTTTATTAGAAGTTTGACTCAAGGAGTTTGGTCCCATGGAGGTATTTGAAATCATGGACAAGACCAAGGTGAAGGATAGGACTCTTGTTCAAAAGGTGAAGGTGGAATGACCATGGGATCTCATCTAAAGGTAGATGAAAAGTATCCATGAGAATCATGCTATGTGCAGTGCCGTGGTACACATATTCAAGAGAAGATAACAAGTGATGGGTACTCACATGATTCTTGTTTAATCGTTAGGGAGGTGTATGGAGTGAAATAACACTCAAGGGACAAGCGTGGAGAGAGACAAAAGGTGAGGTAGGACAACGAGTCAACAATAGAATGGTCAAAGATGTAATGCGTTAAGGGGCTAAGGTTCGGGTTTACCCTCAAGTCAAGTGAGGACAAATGATAGGCACCCGATCCATAGGTATGAGTTATGATGTATGGTCCAAGCCAATTAGGAGTGAATTTTCCCTATTTACTTTTTTTTGCTTTGGTTACATGTTGATTTTATTTCAAGACAAGGTCACCGACTTGGAAGGTTTGTTCATGAACATGTTTTTCATAAGCACGTTTGATACGTTGTTGGTAAACTTGAAGGTGATCCAGAGTGTTAAGAGACGAGGTTCATCTAATAACTCTAGTTGTGCTAAGAGGTCCTAATGAAAGTCATCATCAGTAAGCATGTCCTGGAGAGAAATGTGGAGTGAGGGGATCTAGACTTCGAGAGGTAGAACAACCTCTATACCGTAGACCAGTGAAAAGGGTGTAGCCGCAAAGTGGAAGTGTGAATACTAGTGCGGTATGCCCATAGGAAAAAGGAATGTGTTGTATGCCAATCCTTTCAAAGTATCATCAACCACTTTCATGAGAATTTTTTTGAGGGTTTTGTTAGTGGATTCAGCTTGGCCATTGGTTTGTGGGTAATAAGGTGATGAGAAACTAAGCTGAATGCCGAAGGTCGCAAATTTTTTGTAGTGTTTTTTTTTGAATTGTTTTCCATTGTCAGTGATGAGGTGATGAGGGACACCAAAGTAGAAAATGATGTGATGGTTAATGAACTCACATATTTTCTGGCTTTGTGGAGATGAGTGGTATGGATTCCACCCATTTTGTGTAGTATTTGGTAGTAGTTATGATCCATTGATGGCGTTGGGAAGAATGAGGATTGATTTCTCTAACAAGATCCAAACCCCATTGAGAGAAGGGCCAAAGGTCACGAGTGACCTGTAAGGCATGACTGGGTGTATGATGAAGGTTGGAATGTTGTTGACATTTCACACACATTTGACATAGTCACAAAATCATGGTTAAGGGTCGGCCAGTAATAGCCTAGGTGAAGAATACGCTTAGCAACAAGCAAGGCCACTAAAGTGACCTCCACATATGCCATCATGAACCTCCTTAATGGTATAAGGAATTTTAGAACTTGTGAGGCATCGTAAGAGAATACCATCAAAGCCGTGCTTATAGAGGAGTCCCCCCAAGATAATGAAATGAGAGACCTTTTTAAGGAAGGCGCGTTGTCCGTTATGGGTGAGATCAGGAGGTAAGATGGAGAAGGAAAGGTAGTCGGAGTATTGTTTATACCAAAGGTCACTCGGGTCAGGGGTGTCATTCCGATTGAGTAAACATCATGAGGTAAATAAGAAGGTGAATGGAGGTGTTGTGTGACAAATATTTTGGAATCGGTAGGGGAAGTGGGTATTTGGGAAGCTAAGTAGGCCATGGTATCGGTAAATTTTTTGGTTGAACGTGGGATGGTTTGAAGGGTGTAACGATCAAAGGTGGTCAAAAGTATGTCTACATGATGTTTATACTTTTGAAGTATATCATTATGACATTGGTACATACCATTGACTTGGTTTATGACCAATTGTGAATCACCAAAGATGTGGATTGATTTGACATCTAGGGCATATGCGGCTGGCCTGAGACCTAGTACGAGTGCTTCGTACTCGGCAATATTGTTGGTGCATTCAAAGTCTAGTTTGAAAGACAAAGGCATGGGTTCTCCATCTAGAGGAATGAGGATAACACCAGCCCCACCCCCACGCTGACACTTGGAACCATCAAAGAACAAGTGTCATTTGGTAAGGGGGTTCATCCAGGAAAGAGTAGCAATGGATTCATCGGAAAGTCAAAATTAGAGGGTTGGTCCCCGGAAATAGGTGCATCAGCCAGTTGGTCGGTGATAGCCTAGCCCTTAATGGACTTTTGGTGAATGAATTTGAGGTCAAGATCAGCTAAAAGCATAAGCCATCGTGGCACGCTGATTTTGATAAGGTTTGGCATACATGAAGTGTAAAGGATCGGTGTTGGTCACAACATAGGTTTTGTGGTTGAGTAGGTAATGGCGGAGTTTGGTGGCAATGAAAACTAAGGCTAAGAAAAGCTTTTCTAGATGGTTGTATCGGGTTTCATAGTCCAAAAGAGTATGGCTTATGTAATAAACCACCTGCTCCCTGTGTTTTTCATCACGATGAGCGAGCATGGCTCCCAAGGAATGATCGGTAGCTGATATGTATAGGTAAAAAGGTTGATCATCTTTAGGTGGAATGAGTATGGGTGGTTGGAGAAGGTATTGTTTTAGGGCCTCAAAAGCTTTGTGATAGTCATCATCCCATTTAAAGGAGACATCCTTCCTAAGCAGATGATGAAATGGTTGACACCGATAAGATAATTGTGAAATGAAATGAGTGAATGGACTGCAATTTACCTTGTAGGCTATGGAGTTGTTTAAGGTTAGTGGGTGGAGGCATTTCTAGAATGGCCTTGACTTTAGTAGGGTCAACTTCTATACCATGGAGGGAAATAATAAATCCTAGGAGTTTTCCTGAGAGAACCGTGAAGATGCACTTTTTAGGTTGAAGGCGGATGTAATATTTAATGAGGTGGTCAAAGATGGTTTTGAGGACAAGTGAGGTGCTTGGCGATGACATTTAGATTTGGCCAAGAGATCATCCACGTAATCTTCCAATATGTGATGCATGATATCATGGAAGATGTAAGTCATAAGATAGCTGATATGTAGCACCAACATTTTTAAGGCCAAAAGGCATGACTCGATAGCAAAAGGTTCCCCAAGGGGTAATGAATGGTCTTGTGCTGATCTTCTGGGGAAAGCAAAATTTGGTTATAACCCGAGAAACCATCCATGAGTGAGAGCATCTCATGACCAATGGTGAGGTCAACCAATTGATCAATACTAGGCAAGGGAAAGTCATCTTTCGGGCAGGTGAGGTTGAGGTCACGGAAGTCCATGCAAATGTGGAGTCCCCTGTTGCTTTAGTAATAGGGACAATGTTAGAAATCCAATGAGGATAATCAATGGGTAAGATGAAGGAAATGGAAAGAAGGCTGAAGTTCTTCTTTGATGAGAAGAGCAATGCGAGGGTGCATTTTCCTCAGCTTTTGTTTGATAGGTTTGGCATCGGGAATGGTTACGATATTGTGGACCACTATGGTGGGGTCAATACTAGGCATGTCTGCGTAAGACCAAGTGAAAGCATGGTTATGATCTCAGAGAAAAGAAGTGATGGCTTCCTATTCAAGCATCTAAAGATTGTCTAATCTTTAGGATGTGTGGGTCATCCTGAGTATGAATGTTGATCTCGATAGTCGATTCATTCAACATGGTTTGTGTCTCAGAGGGTAACGACCGATGAATATATGAGTCTTCTGCACCAAGGTAGGTGAGTATGGATTCATCATCCTGACATTGAATGACATTAATGGTAGGTGTGTCATCATCGATCATCTCAGGATACAGAATGGGAGAGTGGAAGGGGCCTCGCCTTCACGTTGATAAGTCAAAGGCCCCAAGGAAATGGTGTTTATGAAAAAAAAAGTTAGGAGGGATAGATTCAGGATCCATCGACTCCATCGGTGAGGGTGGTGATGAAGGTGGAGAAGGGCTAGGGTCTGTAATGAGTTCAATGTGGGCCTGTTTGGTAGGAGGTTGGGGAAGCCGATACCACTACGGTCATTATGTTTGCGGGTGGTACATGGAATAATGGTATGGCGGCCTTGCTCATAAAATCCAAAACCAAAACCCTTCCACACATAGTGGTGTCAAGAAGGTGTGGGTGAAAAATGGTGATTGTAAGTGATTAGAAGTCAGCGGAAAATGGGTGGGGTTGTGATGGTGGTTTAGGTGTGTAAGTGGTAGTATCAAGTCCCCCATAGGTGAGACTAGTATGAAGATGAGGAGGACCATAAAGGAGGTGTTCTCCTATATAGTGATCATAGTGAGGGTGTTGGTGAAGGCTTCCATACTCATGCGGAGTAAGGAATGTGTTGACACTATATAGGTGGTACTCCCCTAGAGTGAGGTATTGAAAAAACACCTTCCAAGGGATCAAGTGGTTGGTATGTGGGTAGCTGGTATGGATGATGTGTCAGAGGTCGAGGTGGAGGTGGAGTTAATGGATTGGGCAGCTAATGGGTCAGCCATGGAGGTTATAGTAGTGGTAGGAATAGAGGAGGTATGTGTGGTGAAAAGTGGTGGTATGTATTGGTAGGTGGGGGTGTAGGTGAAGTGGGTGGCAGAGGTAGAGTAGATGGCTTGATAGGTATGAGCACATCATTGGGTTGGTAAAGCATGTTGCATGTTTTGAAAGGTGATGGGTCAGCTGGAATGGTATAAGTGTGTCCTTCATGTTCAAACTTTACACAATGATGCAAAGTGGAAGGAACACAACCCATGACATGGATCCAGGGTCTACCAAGTAACAAGTTATATTGGAATTCCCCCTCCAAAACATAAAACAATTCTAGAATAGTGCGGGGGCCCACGCGAACGTGAAGGATGACAGTGCCTAGTGTGGAGGTGATAGCATTGTTGAATGAACGCAACATGACCAGATGTTTGTGCATGTAATTTCAAGGTATGCGCATTTGAGAAAATGCATGGGATGAAATGATGTTAATGCTAGCGCCTCCATCAATCATCACATGGCGTACCCGTATGTCATCAATGTGGATAGAGATGAAGAGGGCTGGGTCTAGGTCATCATTTTGGTATGGCGCGATCTCTTCCTCTGAGAAGCTAAGGAGGCCACTTGGTGAACAAGGTGAGGTGAGGATGAAGGTGGTAATTTGGTGAGAGAGGCTACATGATGGGGTGTGATAATGGAGGCTACGGGTGTAGGGTCATTGGGTAAAACCTCAATAGATTGAAGAACCTCCATGAGGGCTTGACGATGGGATTTCGAGGTTTGGATGAGGTCGTATAAGGAAATTTTGAGGGGAGATTGGTGTAGTTGTTTGAGCATGGTGTGATGTGTGATGCCATTAGAAATGGGGTATGGGGCCATGGATAGTTATTTTAGGTATGGGTGCAGATGGTATGTTGGGTATAGGATTGGTTGGTGGGTCAGCTGCCTTTTCTTTGCCCTTCTGTGCACGTGTAGTGACATGTACCATGTTGATTTGAGGGAAGTTGGAAAATGGAGAAGGTGTAGGGTAAGTGGTATAATGACATGAAGGAAAAAACCTACTGGAGGAGAAAATCCTGTGAGGTCAGTTGGGCACAACAACATTTGGGTGGTGGCGTGGCAAGTTCTTTGATGCGAACCATGTTAATTTCAAATTTTGTGTGTGGTTCTAGGAGCTGTGAGGGTGGAGGTTGTGGTTGTTGAGTGGGCAAGTGTGGGAATGGGTGTAGTGAAGCAGGATCCTCATCAAGAAGGTCATCATCATCAAAGTTGGTTTCTGGTGGACACAATTGGATAAGGATGGTTTTCAAGGCCTTACAGCTCTCCACATCATGCCCTGGCACATGATGATATGCACAAATTTTAGTATCATCAAACCCTTTTGGCTTGGGTTTGAGGGGGTCATAAGGTCAGAGTGGCAGTAATGTGATAATAGAAGTCTCGAGGAGGTTGGTTAAAATTTTGGCATAAGACCCTGCTAGTGGATCACAATGGGAAGTGAATGTGGGTTTGGGTGTAGGTGTGGTTGGTTGTTTGGGAATTGTTTTTGGAAGAGTAGGAATGGGTCGAGTGATGGGTTTAGGTGCCGGTGTGGTTTGAGGTATTGGTCGGGTTTGTTTGGGTAGGGGTATAGTAGATGGATGGGTAGGAGGGTGTGGGGTTGTTTTGACTACCTTATTGTGGGGTAGTGGGGTTTTGTTTTTGGGTTGCACCTTCTTGGGTAAAGGTGATGTGGGTGTACGAGGTCTAGAAGGAAAAGTAGATGGAGGAAGAGGGTGAGTTACCCATGGGGATAATGGGGGTGCTATGAAGGTAGATGATGTGGGTCGTACTTGGGGTGTGAGGGACAATGACTGAAGTGTAGTGGGTAGTGAAACAATAGCTGAAGGGATTGGAGGTATTGGTGGTAAAGAGACTGCAGGTGAGGGTATGAGTTGTGTTGTGTGCCTGGTAGGTTAGAGGTATGTGAGGAAGGAATGGGTTGTTGTGTTATTGGTTTATGGATGGGTGAAGGGTGCTTGATCATGTTGGGTAACTGAGGTCTTAAGGCAGATGGGACAAGTGTGGTGTGATTGGTGTGGTTGGGGTATGAGGTCGATGAGTTTGTTTCTTTGGTTTGGGTGTCAGAGTAGGTGTGGTATTGACGTTGGAGGATGTAGCTAAATCTAGTTTAATAGGTGGATGAGTAAGGCTGGTGGTTGGGGTGACCCCTAAAGTGGTAATAGGTTTAGTGGAGGAAAATGTTGTGGGTGTGGGTTTGGGTTTAGGTGTAGGTCGGGTTATGGGTAAGGGTGTGGTGTGAGTGCTAAAGGGTATTGTGGAAGGGGTTGTGATAGTAGTAGTTGTATTTGGTTTGATGGGTGGAAATGTGTTTGGGTAGATAGTGGAGGTGTCATCGAGGGATCTCTACATCTGTGTTGAGACAGGAGTAAGAGGCCCCCATAATAAAGCCCTATCCACATAATCTAAGTGATGGCCAAATGTGAGAATGAAATGTCTATGGGTGGATTTGGTGAGGACCTAATGGGAATTCCCGTAAAATGCATCTTAGAGATGGGGAATTGGCCAACTTCAGCTTCTGTGGGTAAGAGAGCTGAAAGTAGGTCTATTGGATGTTGGGTAGCTGATGGAGAATGCTCACCAAGAGGAAAAGGTATCTCCACCGGGTCTATGATGGGTGGAAGAGATGATGGGAGTTCCTCTATAAGTGGAGGAATGGATAGGTGCTCCTCTATGGGTGGAGGAGGTAATGGGTGCTCCTCTGGGGGGAGAAGATAATAGGTGCTCCTCTGGGTGGAGGAGGTAATGGGAGCTCCTCTATGGGTGGAGGAGGTATGGTAGGTAAAGGTTCTCTAAGTGGAGAAGCTAGGGGTGAGATGGTCTCAATGTTAGTGGAAGACTCCTCCGTAGGTGATGTAAGGAGATGAAAGGTGTTCCTCTGTTGGTGAAGGAATGGTGGAGGTTGGTTTAGATGTGGAAGGAGGATTTGGGCTAGGATTTCCTCTATGGAAGGGATGTGAGGTAATTGAGAGGTGACAGGTACCTTGTTAAAGATTGCATGAACCTCATGGGTATGGGTATCATGAGTGGATGTCTCACCGGTTTGATTGGATGAAGGGGCATGATTGGGAAATGGTTTTTTGAAGATTTGTAGATTTTGGTTGGGGTGGGTTGGGATTATCCACAGTTAACTCACCTTTCTCAAGCATTTCTTGGACAATATTCTTGAAAGTGATGTAGTTTCCATCACTATGACCCTTCACTCAGTGATAGTTACAGAAATCATGCTCTTTATACCATGCGGGCATGGGGCGAGCAGGTCAAAACCTAGTGTGTGGTTTTATGGGTGGAAGGGTGATGGCTCTAACTTTGATAAGCTTTTCTAAGACAGAAGAGTAAGGTTCCCAATTGGGGTATATTTTTTACTCTTGTCTAAATTGAAAATCCTGGACAGGTGATAGATTAGATGAGGGTGTAGCTTGATTGGATGGATGAGCTGGGCCGCCTTGAGTACCACTGCATTAGCGTACCTTTAGCCTTTGAATAATTGGTTGGTGGTTTGGAAGAAGAAGAGGTTTCATTCGACTTGAATGTCGAATTCTTATTTTGTAATTGGATTTTCTTCTCTTGATGGCCCGAATCTCTAACTTTCATGCCATAGTGAATGCCTCATCGAATGTTTAGAAAGTTTGGACTTACAAGGTCAGGGAGATATGTCTAGCACAAGCTCATGTGAAGAGCTCGATGAGTTCATTTTTGGAATTTGGAAGCAATTGGAAGGTAAGTTGATTGATCAAGTGCACGCCAAATGAGTGAAAAATCTATGATAGATTCATCCTCGTACTGATGTGTGGAATATAGATTGGTCATGGTAACCTTCTTGGTGATATTGATAGAGAAATGATCCAAGAAAGCTTGGGCTACCTGATTGAATGAAAATATAGAGTGTTTGGGTAACCCACTATACCAATCTAATGCAGGTCCTAGTGAGGGACATGGGAAAAGTTCTCAAAAGCAAGGCATCATCATGAGCAATCAAATAACACCCATGTTTGAATGAGCGCAAATGTTATTGTGGGTCTTCCTTACTATTGAAGTGGTTGAATTTAGGCATTTCCCAATGCACAGGGTATGAACGGATAGGAATGGATGGGTGAATAGGCTCATTGCAAATCTCATCATAGGTGAGAGTGTTGCAGGAGCCGGAAAACTAATGCCTCCAATGTTTACATCTTGTCCAACATCAATTTAATTAGGTCATTGGTGGGTTGTGATGATTGGATGCCTCCTATAGTGTGAGGAGGTTGGTTTTGGGCATATAATGGGGGTGGCATTCTAGTGTATGGGGCTGCCATGTAAGGTGGTGGAGAAGAAGGCAATGAAATAGGGGGTACATACCAGAATGAATGATAGATGAAACATGTGGTTATTGGTAGTATGTATATGGGGGTGGAAGGGTCGTGGTAACCCTAGTGGCAATAAGGGCTAATGATTGTGGAATGGAAAGAACCACATTCTGAAATGGGGTAGGAGTCACCGACACTGGAGGTGGGAATGTAGCTATAGGTATGTATGAGACATTAGGGGTAGATGAGGTTGTGTTTGGGGTAGTCATCGAGGGTATGGTGGATGTAATGGGTGCCACAGAAATAACAGATGCAACAGTCATGGTGGGTATAGAACCTAACTACGAAATGACTAGGGGTAAGGTGGATGTAGGTAGCATAGAGCCAGATGGGGCCGATGCGGAAGTGGGTGTGAGAGTCGGGGGATAGATATGGCATGCCGTATATCAACTAACCCAAGGCATCTCGAGTGGATGAGTGGGAGAGGTAAAACTGCAAGGTGGCAGGGTTCTGGTCAAGGAGTCATGCGAACTCCTCATCTCTAGTAGCGATAGTAGTAGGTTGGATGGGATCCATGGCTGGTGATAAAATAGAAGGTGGTGAAGGACTAGGTGGGAGTGGTTGGCAAACTGGCATGGAACATGAGGGCGTTCGCTTGTCTTCGGGTCAACACCATGTGAACCAGTATTGATCAAGTAGGGCTACTTCTCTGTAAATGATAGAGAACAACAGAGAAAAGTGAATCGGTGATAAAAATGGATGAAGTAACAAATGGTGGGTGGAATGTGAAATAGGATAACCGATGCTGGTTAGGGAAAACCGACGTCGGTTAGGGGTAATCATCATCGTCACTATAGAAAATGGACAGTGAGTAAACAATGAGGCAGAAGGAAAAATATGACAAGTATGCCAAATCTGGGGATGTGTAAAATATCAATGGGAAAAATGACAGTGACAGAGACTGTGGAAAGTGGAAGAAAGTGAAGTGAAAATTTCCTTTTGAGTAGGTTAGCAAAAGGACCGGAACCGACGATCGGTTGGGTATAACCGATGCGGTCAAGAGGTAACCGATGATGGTTACTATGAAATTGAAACAATGATGAAAGAAAGTGGTTGTGAATTAAAATTTGATGTGGAATCAGACCCAAAATTTTGGAAATGATGATGATATGGCCCAGGCACACTCAGGTGAAGCTGGAATACACCAGCTATGATGAGGAGCATGCAAGGATGAACAAAAAAAGTGATGAATGTGATCTTTCACCTCAAAACACAAGCCAAGCAAAAACACTAAGAAAATATGATCCTAGGAGTGCCATTTCTATTATGTTTATTTAGCTTATGCTATTTAGGGACTGACACATGAATTTTGGAATAGAATTTTTAGTGAGGATGGCTTCCTACAAAGAAGGAGATCTAAAGGGTGAGGTTTCAGGTATGTTATGGTGGGGGCGGGCTTTGCTCTGAAGTATGACTCGACAGAGCTGTGAGCTAGGTGCCCATTGTGTTGTGATTGTGTGATCACCTACAACTTCTTCCTAGGTAAGATGTTGTTTAAGAATGTATGTATTTGAATTTTTGTGTGGTTTGGTAAGACTCAGAGAAAGAGAAAAGGATAGAAGTGCTTTTCTATGATTTTTTTGTCAACCATCAGCTGGTCATGACCTCCAGCATATAGGTTGCCCTCATTTAATGTGAGCTAATGCAATAAATCAGAATGGAATGTAATTTTTTTAAACCCAAATCGAAAATGTGAAATTGGATGACACAATAAGATGAAGAGGAAGAGGGATGCTCTTTCACTAGAATGTAGAAAACATGAAGAAATGATTCCTTTTAATTACACCAAAAGAAAAGTTTCCTTTAGAGAAAAATAGAAAGGAGATGTGGATTACCAGGGAAGAAAATTAGTGTGTATGCTTTTAGAAGGGAAACAAACACACAATTTTTTTCCTAGGAATGAATGAAATGCAAGGAACCCTGATGGGTCCCACCGGGCATGCCAAAATGTTTCACCTTTTTCTTAGATTGTTTCTTTGAAGTGTTGATGAAACAGATAGGGTAATGGGCGTAGGAGGAATACCTATTCAAATGTCGGTTGATGGGTTATTGTGCATGTATGACTTCCAAATCCACAACTGACCGTGAGAGCTTCCTTTTGGCTAGGAGGAACTACCTATAATGAAAACAAGACCACCATAAGGAATTAAACAATATGGGCAATGAACTTCCTAATGTTGAGCTAGATCCAGAAGTATGATACTTCCTAGATGGCTTTCAGTCCACTATTTTAAACAAATTAATGTTGTAAACAAAGTAAATCCTATTGTTATTTTAAAATGATTTAGGTATCTCACTTAAAAACACAATAAGAAAATAGATCTAATCTAACATGCTAAGCTAGAATAGAATCCAAAGGTCAAATGGTTGGTTCTGGGTTCTGCAGGTCTAATAAAGGTCTCGGGTAGGTCACAGGTGAGTGAGGGTGAGGTAAAATTAGGTGGGTAGGTCTTTGTTTAAGGTTGTGTGGGAAAACACAGAGACCGATTTCGGTCAGGGTGGTGAAAACGGGTTAGGTATAACGGCGCAAGTTCATCGTGAGATCTGGAAATGTCACAAAACAGAGGTTTTGGTCTCCTTTGTGATTACACAAAGGATTTTGGTTGGTCGAGATGAGGTATTAGGTGATTGGAATAGGTTTTTGTGAGGTTTTAATGGGTCTATGGAGGTGAAAATGTTGGAGAAGGTCAATATGGGGAGCAAGATAAACAATGGGTGATAAAATAATGATGAAATGAAACAAACCAGAGAAGTATGATGTTATACTTACTTGGATTTCATTCCTGAAGGTCTGTGTGTGAAGGATGGAGGTGTTGATGATGGGTTTGAAGGCTACAAGTGATCACCAACTGAAGAAAATTTTCATGGTTGCATGCACACTCCTCTTTGCTTAGATAGATCGAGATCAGTGGCTGGGATGGCATGTGCAGAGAAGATGCTCAATCTCCTTCCTCGATGTGAGTTTTCACTAGAATTTTGCTCTCTGAAGATGCGTTATCTCTCTCCGAGATTTGTTTTGCTCATCAACTTTCTCCCAATGTTTTCCAACCTTGAGAATAAGGTAGTTTTGGGTTAAAATGGTAACCGACGATAGTTCCTTCTTAACCGGCGTGATGGTTAGGGGTAACCGACATCTGGTCAAGGTGGGATTTCCTAGGTTTACTAAACTTAGGGAGATCCTCCTGATTTTCTCGGATCTCATGTCGTTATCCCACGGATTAGACTCGAAGCCTCTTGTGAGCATGCAAGAATGTGGTTAGAGGGAATGTAGGCATTGATTTTTAGGGTTTGGGTAAGTCTTAGTTAGTTATGGTAACTTGCTAAGAATAGGTCTTAGGTTGAGTTGGCTTGGTGAGGTGTCTAAGTGAACTATATGTGTAGATATTATTTAAATAATAAATATAGTGAGGATAATGCATTAATTTAATTAAATTAATTAAATTAATATTAGTGGGGTGAAGGGGGTCATGGCTAGGTAAATGTAATAAAGGGTGCTTATATGTTGAGGGACAAAAGGGGTGTGACCTAATTTTAGTGTCTACAAAACCCATAGAAAAAATTGTTTATTACAATGATGAATCAAATTTAGTTTAACATCAAGTCAACAAGGAGCACTAACCCATATGTTTAGTGAGGCACCAACCCCACAAGAAACACCAACCCCTAGATTTAGTAGAGAACCAACCATACAAGGAGTAACCAAACCCCTAGATGACTCATCGCAAAATAAATCCATCTTATTTTATTTTCACCTTTGGAATGTTATGTCAACAAATGATGATGACACCTATGAAGCTCTATTTCCTTCTATCTTCTCTAAATATTACCTCTAGACTTCTTTTCTCAAGCACTTCTTCAACAAGATAATTAGGTCATCTAACCTATTTCTCCAACAACTTAACACCCTCTAGAACATCACAAAACACTCTCTACCATCTCTTGATGTTCACAAAGACCTTCTACACATCTTCATGTTGCCCTCTTGCTCACACTTTTTGGAACTGAGCCAACTACAAAATAGAACACTAACACATGATCATATACATGATTCCAGATCATAACATACCTAGGTTGTCCATCATGGGGAAAATACACTTAAAACCACTTTAAAACATCATGAAAACACCATACAAATGACCACATAGGTCTAAAATGGCATCTATAACATCTAACCCTTCATTAGGGCTCAAGTAGCCCTAATACACCTAAACAACCCTCTCATGAAAGCCAAGTATCTTGAGCCAACATGACCATCACAAAAAAATAACACTTATACATGTTTTCTAAGTCTGCTACATGCCTTCTATAAGCTTATTCAGATCTGTAACATCAAAACATACTATCAAGCCACCAAGAAGAATAACTCTCCTCACTATGTCTATGATCTACAAAACCAATCCTCAAAGATTGAAGCCAAACCAACATCAAATAACCTCAACAATTCATGATGACATATGGATGTAAATCACATGACATTAGGATCATCACCAAATGCATAAGACATTATCTCTCGAGACTAAAACACCATCAAAACACCTTTGTAACTAGGTTTCTAGAAACTACCATTTTAACCCCAAAACCAGTCTTGCAAGATAGGATTGAATTTTTTTATAATTACTCAAACTTATGAAACCACTCCAGACATGTAGCATATCTTCCATAATTCCTCAAAAACTAATTTATTCAATAGGTCTAGTGTACAACTTGGGAGAAAGTAAAACTTCTTCATAAACTTATAATTTACTATGGGGTCCACATACTATCATGACACATACATACCACATGAGGAAATATGGAGAATTCATATACAACATATATTAATCATACTAGAAACTTCAATCCATTTTGGGTCACTTTGAACAAGGTTTCTTCCATCACTACTCAACTAGAGTTGTAGGAGTGTTTAGAACCACCTTAGCTTCTTAATGATTGTTCATAAAGCTCTGCCCCTAAAACCACAAACTAATGTTGGGAATATTAACCTATAAATCTTACCCAACTACCATGAAGATATTATCCTCTCGTATAAACTTAAAATGTGCCAACAAGTACAAGAAATTCCATTTCAAGATCTGTTTCTCACTTCTAGAAACTTGGTAAGGGAAAAAACAAGATTTCTTACTTATACCTTCAAAACAACACCTAAAACTTCACTCACACCATTGGAAAAACCTAATTTACCTATGTCTATGCTCATATTTCCATCTTCATGATAAAATGTTTGCAAGAATGACCTCATTAGTTCACCTATGGCTTAAGAATAGGTCTAGTGCAAACTTAGAAATCATGTCTAAACCATATATATCTTCACTCTATGATACTTGTGAGTGTCATAACACTTCATTCACATGCTCCTCATACTCTCAAAATTATTATCCAGCTGTAGACACCAGTTTTTGGTGTAACTCTTCTCCTTCATCCCACATTTATTCTCCTTCATTCAAATTTCCCTCTCACTTTTCTTTTTCCTAAATTTGAATAAATTCCATCCATTTACTCACCCAAATTTTAATTAATTAATAGGCTCCATGTAAATCCATTTAATAATTAAAGTTTGGCATTATCTCACATATCTCAAAATTATTCAATTCATGGGCAATAATATACCCATCCAACATCCCACTCCTAAATTAAAAAATGGGATGCATTATTTCACCTAACCATACTCCCCACTCCATATCACATCCTTATCTCTTTAACCTCATAATTCAAATTATGAGCCCCACTTGATCACATCATATCTCTTAACCAAGGTTACTTTACCCAACCTGGATTACCTAATAACCCATAGTCTAACCTCACCCTTAGGCTATAAATATGGGCCTTCCCCCTCATCCAAATAAGTTGAAAATTTTGGGAAAATGTTGTTTTGAATTTTTAGCCTCTTGTTTATCATAGTATCCTCATAATGTCCTTGTAATGACATTGAAATCCCCACAATACTCTACTCATGATTTAGTGGTTCATTTAGCTTGGTTCATGTTGCATGTTGTTTCGGATCAAATCAATAGCTCCATCTACATACCAACATCTTCAAGCTTCTTTGTTCATCAATTATCTTTCCCATGTTATCCATCTAATATTTCATTTTTCCATTATTCTTTATCACACACGGGTTGAAAACCATAGAGGAAGTAAATGCTTCTCGGTCCTTTTTAGGAAACCCCACATAAAATATATAAGAAATTTTCCTCTAATGTCTTTGAGTTGCAAGTTTACCAAGATTACGGTGATGAGATCATCATCTACTTTTCTCCCATATAAGTCATCACCATGTCTAAGGTACTAAGCCCTTGCATATTCAACATTTTTTTTTGTGTTTTATTGATTTCTTGTACACTAATGCAGACGAGAAGAAGGAAAATCTGATCAACCTTTGGCACTCTTAGAGGGACTCGACCCTAGATCTAGTCATTTTTCTTGTTACTTTACCTATTTTGTGCAGGTTTCATGGGTATCATGGTTATCATGTTTCATAGTTGTCACTAATTTAGATATATTTTGCGTGTATTCCATTTTTAGACTAATTTGTTTGCATGGTTTTTAGTATTGTCTTTGCCAACTTGGTATGGTTAGTCATTTAGGTTGCCTTCAAGGTAAGTGATTTTCTTGTTTTCAACCATTTTTTATCCAATTAATTATAATTGGTATAAGTCTTTATTGTTATTATTAAAAACAAAAAAAACAAAAAAAAAAACATAAAATAAAATCAAATAAAACAAAAATTAAAAAAAATTATTATCATCCTACACTACCCCACTATCCTACACTATCCCTATCCAACTCAACATCCCTTCCTTCCTTCTTTGGTTTCTCCCTAACCGAGTTACCTATCTCTCTTCCACATCGCTTCCTCACTCCATTTCCTAACCGAATCTCTAGCTAACTCGGGTTCTCCCATGCTCTCGACTTCACGAGCTCACATCCCAATAAACCATCTCCCACATCAACACCTCACGTAATCTTTCCCACACAACTCGAATACCTCTCCACATTCCCATCTCTCCTACCCACGACTTGACCCAACATCTCGTATCCCAACTCCCTATCACCTCACCGAACTATACCTCCTACATTGCTCGCATTCCATTCAGCTCTAAGTTGCCTCCACGCTTCACATACTACTCACTACTTCCTTTCCCACATGCCTCGATCCTCCATTCCATCTCCTTCTCCCCGTGAATCCTCCACCATACCTCCTCCGCTCACTTCCCACAATTTCAACCTCGGCTGAAGCCATCTCCACTCTCCCACCAAACCCATCACTCACCGAGCCACTCGGCTCACCCATCACGTCCGAGCCAATCCCACTACACCTTGCCCGAGCCTCACCCCATCTTCACCAAACTCCCAAATCCCCTCGGCTTCCAAACCTAACTCCATTAAAAATTCCCACACTCAACTCACCACATAGATCCCATCTCCCCAAAATTCAAGTAGTTTTTGCACGCTTGTTCTATTTTCCCTCCTCCTCGCAGCCACTCCCAACCACCTCCCTGCATTCGACTATCCCGAGCTTTGTCATGCTTCATCCCACAACATGTTTCATTTCAAGTTCCACTTTGATATGCACTAACCCATGTGAGCTCCACATAGCTCGACCACACACAAGTTGAATTTTGACACAAACATCTTATATCAAAACACCACATTTTCAACACATCACATCCACAAATTATATTAGGATAATTATTTTGTTATTAGTTAATTAGTTAAGATTTGTTAATTAGAATTCATACGTAGGATAATTATATTAGGATAATTATTTTGTTATTTGATAATCTTAGGTAGGATAATT
Organism: Taxus wallichiana var. yunnanensis; assembly: GCA_018340775.1. Classification (NCBI taxonomy): domain Eukaryota; kingdom Viridiplantae; phylum Streptophyta; class Pinopsida; order Cupressales; family Taxaceae; genus Taxus; species Taxus wallichiana. The sequence continues at coordinate 347,996,325 of CM031242.1, forward strand.
ATATTCAAATAATTATTTTATTATTAGTTAATTAGTTAAACTTTGTTAATTAAAATTCATAGGTAGGATAATTATATTAGAATAATTATTTTGTTATTTTTATTAGTTAATTAGAATAATTATTTTGTTATTATTTCGTAATTAAGCTTTTTTTTTAACACATAACAACATCAGGACTTCAAAATTGTTTTTCTTATTTTGTCGACCACGTCCACTAATTGTCTTATTTTCTTTTGTAGGTGAATTCCACAATGTTGCAACCACAACATTACGTTGTCAAAGACAATTATTGAAACATAAACACACCATAAATCCCTTTCACTAACCTCTTCTACAATTATGCATGGTGCAATTTTAGGGTACCCAGACATTCTAGGCTGCTGACCATTGGTTTCGAATACGACATTATTAAGTATAATCAAATAATAGGGGAAAGATTTCTCTAGGTACTCGTTTTTTTCATATTTTCTCCTTTATGCATTGTAATTTCCCTTTCGGGGTGATTTTTGCATCAAAATTCATACTTTGAATTTGGTCTAAAATGAACCTCATGCATCCTGCCTGCTCACATAGCTTAAATAGGGGTTTAACTCTCTGCATCACACATTTTACCACACACTTTGCCTAAAACCTCACAAATTAATCAACACACCAAGACATTCCTTTCACTGGTTCACTAATTGGGATTTGATCACCCAATAGGAAACCATTTTAGACATTTCCCAGCCACAACTTACTCGAAACCAAACATAGTTTACCTTTTTTAGGTCCTCTTACAACCATTTTATTTTTCTTCACGCACGTGTTCTTAATCAAAAAAAAAAAAAAAGACAAATATTTTTTGCCTAACTTGTGTGGTTAGTATAACAATAATTTTCTTTTTATGCCTGTAAGCACTCAATCCACCACTAAGAAAATGGAACACAACCTCACCTCACATAATGCTTCATCCCAACCAATTACCACCTCAACAACTTCATCATCCATGCCTCTCCCTACCTCCCTCACAGGCACCCATTCTCTCGCCAATATACCTCATCCAATATCTTTCGGTCATACTTCGGTATTAGACCATCATTCCATCCCATCCAGGCCAGCCACTTTGCTTTATGTCAGATCAGATCTGTTGGTACTCTCATCTTCCCTCTCGGTGATCCGAATTCCAACAAATTCTTGATGCCAATCTTGTAGCTCTTCAAGACTATCTTTTGAAAAGATACATACAAATTCCTCTAGATGGCCCACTACTTCAACAAGTTTACCCTTACAATACTAGTTCTAAAATTATTCATCCACAACCATATGTGATTTTTCTTCATCCTCTATCAACCCACTAGCCCACCAGACTACTCAGATAGTCACACCCATTCCACCTAATCTTCCCCAAATCAACACAACCATTGTAACTACCATCCCCATCACCACCACATGCCTGTAACTATCACCAGTACTCTTATCCAACCTCCCCATGTATCATATCCTTTATCCAAACAACAAATTCCTCTCACATCACAAGTCTATGCCATTACTTCTCAACTTCCTCCAACAATCCCTTTGCAACATGCAGTGTCACTTCCTAGTCTATCAACCTATCTATACCCATATCCCCACTCAACAATTTCCACAACAATCTGCCCAGTCCCAAAAATCATACCATGCTCCTATTTCTCACCAAAAACATTCTATCAACCTCCACCTCAACCACAACCCATAATTTACACTCACCCATATCAAGTTCCTCAGACACCCACACATCCACAAGTTCAACCACCACCTCTCATTTCTCAACAAGTGATTCCTAATGATCCCATGTAGATCTTAGTAAGTTAGTTAGCCAACCTAGAGGCCACTACTTTAGGGTCCAAAGTCACATTATCTTACGAAAAAATATGTAATGAACCCATTCATCCATATGTGCCAATGAAACCCTATCCTCTACACTAAGAATTACCAAAGTTTTCAAAATTTAACATAAAGAGGACCCACAACAACATATCGAGCATTCAAACATGCATGTTATCTTATCGCACATGACCAAGATTTGATGCTTTGTACATTCCCCATGTCTTTGGCTAGCCCTGCCTTAGATTGGTTTAATAATATTCCCAATATTCCATATTTTCTTTCTCTCATCTTGCACAATTATTTCTTGAACATTTCTCAATTAATATTGTGTGTAAGGTAACCATCAACAATCTATATACCATCTGACAATTCGAAGATGAATCCATCACATATTTTATCGCACGATGGTGTAATATTATAAATCAATTATCATTTCCTCTTCCTCAAACCGACCTAATCGAGCTCTTCGCATGCTCTTGTGTGAAGCATATTTCATCAACTTTGCAAATTCAATCATTTCAAACTTTTGAAGAAGCTTTCACCATGGCTCATAAGCTTGAGACACATGCCCTTGAACAAGGCCATTTAAAATTAAAATCAAATAAGCCCAAAATAGAATTTATCAGACCATCTGCATCAAATGATAAGTCGAAAACAACGGCCAACACTGTCATCATTAAATCATCTCCTACATCTACATCTACTACAAGTATCCCAACAATGATTCACATGACCAACGCCTAATTATACTCCTTTAGGGAATCATACAATACCATCTTTGACAAATTATTAATAACACATTTGATCACACTTCTACCTATCGACTAATTGCCTAATCTAGTCAAAGACCTATGTGGTATTGTGAGGACCATTACTGCAAATACCATCAAGTCTAAGGACATGACATAGAGAGATGTCAGACTTTCAAGGATTTGGTCCAAAGACTCATTGATCAGGGAGATATTCAAGTAGATAACCCAAATGCTTCACCTAATCAACCATTAGATATTTTTAAACAACCATTTCCAAATCATACACCCACATCAACAAGTCAAACCGCCACTACTTCTATATCTCAAACTCCCAATACCCACACCATAAACACTATCCACATTGGTGATAAAGATCTAACTTCATCCAAAAATTTACCTTCTTCATCAACCATTACATCTTCCACCCCTAAACACTCTCCTTACATCCACAAGCTCATCAACACTCATCTCCATACCAACATCAGTCATGTCTACATCCACTTTGGTGCCTCTTCCTACACCCATGCCCATTTCCACACCTACCACACTTTCCCCATTTACAAATATTATTCCTGTTTCATCACTTATTATACCTACTTCATCAAATCCGATTACCTTACCAGAAATCCTTCCACATTTACCCATTATCCCATCCTTAACATCACTTCCAATCCCTCTTTCCACACTTTTACCAACACCTACTATAACTACTATTATACACTCTTCTATCTCACCTTCCCCTTCCATGGCCATGTCATTACTTGATGAATTTTTGCAAGCATTTCAACTTTCCCTGAATTTAAATTATTGTCCTATTTCCTCTATACAATCATATACTCACACATCTAATTAATCCCCACTCATATCCATGACAATATCATCTTTAGTTCCTCTTGTAGAAATTCTTTTCATTCCTTCCAAATATCCCTATTCACAGACAAGATTTAGACCCCCATTTCCCAAATGTCCTCCTTCACATCCCCATCGAAAAGTGGACCTCACTATCCCCAATACCAATCCCCTTGAAGCCGCACCATCTTCTTCTATTTTAGGACCACACCCCTCATCATCCTCTTCCATTTTGGGAGCATCCCCTTCATCAATAACCTATGCTACTAATAGAGCAACACAACGACCCTTTCCCAACCAATATCTCAAAACTAAGTCAAAGGCATTTGTATCCTCCACCAATATCCCACATCAAACGCATTCATCTCCCCTTCCCAAATCTAAGAAAATTTCAAAGGTTATATGCGTACCCAAAATTGTAAGGCATCAGTATTGCCAGCTGAATGCAACGTGACACGTGCCCCAATGATGATATAGGTCTCCTCGCAAGGTGTTCGGGATTTGCAAAAATCTCTCCGAGTGTGTGTTAACATCCCACATGCCCCGCTTAGTCCCCGTGTGCTTTGTTTTCCCTTTTCCCTCTTTCCTTGGAATTTTTCTCTTGATGTGAAACCGCTGCCCTACTTGGCGGCGGTCTCGTGACCGCCATACGAACAGGGTGGCGGTCCTGTAACCACTGCCCTGCTCAGAGCGGTGGTCCTTTACGTGTTTTCTAGAAAGTTCTTTTAACACGACTCACATAAATTCAACGTTTCCCGACTTTCTTTCACCACCATAGGCTTGCATTTATGATTCGGTTCCCTGAAATAGTGTTTTGCCATTGTTTATAGTTTAAGAGTTCTATTTGGTTTTTACCTTGGGTAAATGCAAATGCTATAAATAGATGGCTTGTGCTCAAGCAAATGGCCCCTCATTCATTTCTCATTTTCTCATTTCAGTAGTTCAGTCTTTTATTTTGCTTAGGATTCATAGTTTAGTTCATTACATGCTCAGTTAGCATTGTTTTGCAGTTAGAAAGCCACATATCCATCTTGTGCAAGTGTTGTCATTACTTCAGGCCCCTCAAAATTTGCCTCTGATTTCTCTTTGCAATAGATTTAGTTTTCCTTTTGCTTAGAATGCTTAGTTTCTTTCATTGCATGCTTAGTTAGCATTGTTTTAGTGTTGGTAAGCCACATATCCATCTTGTGCAAGCACTTATTATTTCATCCAATCCATTGGAGTAGAATAGCTTAGGAAGCCATTAAAGTTGCAGGTTTTGCTCCTCAAACAGGATAGTTTCAGGTTCTAGACGCTTTATGTTGCATGACTCGCAATAAATCCCGCTAGGAATTGCATAAGCCAAGCTCTGTACTCTTGCGCTATCGCTCTCCTACTCGCATTGTATTTAGTTTGTGTTCTGAGCTACCTTTATCCCAATATCTACTTCTATTGATGATAGCATTACATGCTTTTTGGATCCATGTGAACACAAAGGAATGAGTAGATCACACCGAGGGGACAAGATCACACACACCCGGTGGATTCGCCCTTTGTTATGCAAAATCTAGGTTCTAGCTTTCAAAGTTCTAGTTAGAATCATATCAAATAAAGTAGTTAATTGCTTTATTTTAGTTAATTCTACTCTCGATATTGCCAGGGAAGTTGTGGGGATTGATAGTTTCAGAGAAACTATGATTCACTCCTCACTTCTGAGGTAGGATCGAGAGTCTTGCAAATAGATTAGATAAGCTATTTCTTTGTTTAGAATAGATCTACAAATTACACAGACAAATAGCTACACTCGGTTATTTTGTTTGTTTTAAATTGATTATTTTAGTTGTCATTTCTAGATATTTTAAATAGCTGCTTTCTTAAATTCGTAAAGCTCATCAGAAAACACAAAAAAAAATAGAGAAGTTATATATGCTATAGATATACTTCATATAGTTAAATTTTATTTTACTGTAGTTCTCTTTACTTTGTTGCTTTTGTATGACAATCACGGGACCTAGAGAGCCTAGGGAATACGTATTCGAGCCAATCATGCCTCAGCCCAATCTCATCACATCGATAACTGATATAGATCAAAATCTTAGGATTCAAGTCTTCCGAACAATGGTAAGCTTGCAACAAATCAATTCCCAGTTGAGCGGACTAAACATAGAAGATGACCAAGCACACACATTTTGGTCGAATCAACCGAACTACAGATTACCCTAGGTAACATTCATATGACTGTAGAAGGGTTCAAAAGAGAACAAACCTTTGGTTGTGATCCTTTGGTCCCACAGCCAGACGTAGGAGACACTCTTCTAGATATAGATACCAGCCTAAGAATCCAGGTTGCACGAACACTGTAAGATATTATGAGAAAATCACACAGTTATTGATCCTAAATATAGAAGCTGAGAAAGCATACGATTACTAGATATTAGGGATTAGGACTTGATTTCACGCATGACCATAACAGGTCCACAACAACTAAGAATCTACGGTTGTGACCCACAAATCCCGCAGCCCAACGAATCCATAGGAGAATTAGACATAGACACTGGCCTACGCACACTAGTATTCCGGTCTACCCCACTTCCACCTATCATCATCGAACAATTATCCTTGCTAGACACAATAGCTAACAGAGCTAGGGAATTCTGGACTAGGCCAGAGAATCATCCATAGAATTGACTATATTTACCATCCACCATATGACCCTGTCCGGAGAAATACACGAAACTATCCTGGGTCATTTTCCACGTATTCCACAACCTATAGATCGAATCACACCAGAGCTCGATATTGATTGGAGCCTTCGAGCAGTCATCCTTGCTGACCAATCTATCACACCAGTTCAAATTAGGAGGGCATTCTTTGCCTTAGACTCGCAAATTCTGCTAATGCATATTGAAGACATTAGATTGCCTAACTAGTTTGTCTCGCATACCATATTTATTCCATCCCCACCGGCTTTATCTCTGTACGACCTCGGGAGGTCGTGTGTGTGAGGAAGAGTTGCTTGTAGATTTCCATGCTTGCATGTCACTTTTCTATCGTACAAAATTGGTGAACCCGACACGTGAAACAATTTTTTCACCTTCTCCATCTCATTAGTCATTCATTAACCATCACTTTCACTCCTTCCCATTATTCTCGCAGGTATTCATATACCCCCCAAATATGTCCGGATTCGATGCATATGGCAGACCCCTCTTGGGTCTTGAGGCATATTACGCCCAACAAAATAGACAATCATCACCCTCACTCTCAGTATAGGGTGACAACTATTTAGATAACTAATTATCAACACAAACTCCAAGGATCAGATATAGCTCGTCCTTCCAAACAAAGGAGTTGGAACAACTCGCTCAAATGTAACAAATGAAGCCTTCAAGCTCAAACAATATGACGTTCACCAGAGAATCCGGTTCATCTCCTCAGGTACTACTTAGACCACAAATTAGTAGACAATTAAACTCATACCAAGGTTTAGATGATGAATATTTGGTATGTTATGCCAAGAACGACCAACGTTCTCAAAGTATGTATCCACCCATAGGAGGTCTACAAACACAACCCGAGGTCTCTTTTCAAGAAAATACCTCTATGCCACTGCATATAGGAAATACTCTCAAAGAAACTTGGCAAGATAGCGATCAGTTCATAGCAGGATATCACATGCCTATACAAAACCATGGTATACAACAAATGCCACCAAGGCAGAATATCGTGACTTCACCAAATGAAGTCATTTCAACGTTGGTAGAAAAAGTGAGAGGGTTAGAGCTTGCTCAAGCAAATCACCATTCTCAATTCATACAAACAGGAAGTTCCAATCCTCCATACCATCCTAGCCAAGTAGATCTCCTCACAGGAGTAGGCACGTTAGGCATGACTCGCTCGATTTAGACCCACCATCTCTAACACTGTTCCTCCCGGTCTAGTACAAAACAATCCATTCTGGAACAGTACCCTATCATACTTAAACATATACTCCAAATCACCACAAGGGGATATGTTCTCCTCTCCCGGCATGTTTTCTCAAACACAGGGGCTTCCTTATGCCCCTGCCAATGCATACGCTGCGCCATATCAACAACCCATCCCACCACCACTCCCTCAACAGGCACCGTCAATGGTCGAAACATATGCGATAGGGACGTACTCAGAATATTTGAAAGAGCCCTTGGATTTCACCATACGAAGCGTCATGCTTCCAAGACCTCTTCCTAATTTTCCCAAATACAAAGGAGAGGGAGATCCAAATGCGCATATCAAAGCTTACACTACTGGCCATTCGAGAACTACTCCCATGGGATGGGGTTGTTGCTAAAATATTCCCAAAAACCTTGGAAGGCATCGCTCTTGATTGGTATTATAGAATACCGAGGCTTCCATACATTCATTCAAAAAACTCGTGTCAGAGTTCATCAAGGCCTTTGACATGAAAAATTATTAAGAACATGAATCAAAGAGTTCTTACACATCAAATAAGAACACAACGAATCTGTCGCCCATTTCATTCAAAGGTGGCATACGATTATTTATTCTTCGGCAAGTGCTCTAAACATGGATCAAATGGAACTATGTGATTTATTCCTTCATTCTCTTAGCAGAGAAGTGAAGGAAGAAGTCCAGAAGTTCCCATTAAGAACTTACGATGAAGTACTTGAGAGCGCTCTTCGAATAGATCAAGCGGCAATTGATAGTGGTCACAAAACATATGGAGCAAACGGGAGGTTAATCACCCCAACCAGAACACTACAACTTATCCTGCTACCACGAACGTCAATCAAGGACCTAAAATCCTTAATAAAAATCGGGGTGTAACAACAGATGGAGTAACCGATTAGCCTAAAAGGTAAATACTGTGAATACTTCACCACCAATCAACAATCAACGAAACGACAATTTTACCCCAACAATCAATATAGTGGACTTTAACCATCCACAAAAATAACAAAAGAATGGAAAAATCCCACATAGGTCCGAGCCAAAATTCAACTAGGTACCAAAACCAAAATTCAAACCAAAGACAACAGTGCAAAATTTTAATAGACAACGGTTTGACCAAAATTTTGGGCCACAATACATGCCAAACCAACAAAATAGGAATTAAAATCCTAATTCATATTGTGGTTTCCAAAAATTCAGGGCCATGACACTAGAAGCGTGCCGTGACTACAATAAATTCATGCAACGCTTTCCGGATGAACAAAAACAACTTTTCATGGATATGTTCTTGCAGATCCTACATCACCAACGTCAAATACCTTTTCAGGAGGATAGTTTCCCCTCAAAACACACCCGTGAAGATCTTTAATGATCCACTCCCAAATCACGATAACAACAGACTAAATCTAACTAGGACGAACAAGGATGTAATGACAGAAACAACACACATGAAGCCTCGACCTTGCTAAATCCATTAGTTGCGCCACAATTAGGAAGTCAGCCAGGACCTAAGGTAGTCGGTTTAGTGGAGTTAGACACCGAGCTACTCATCGAAGCTATAACAAGGACACGAGAGTATTTCTCTCACTTGAGTCAAGCCATCCGCTGAGGCAGATGACATCCAACAAATCATAGTAAAACACCGTGGGAGCCTATGATTTAATTAACGACCTAACAAAACCTTCTCGCACATTTCATTCTTAGACTTACTAAAGAACTCTCCCGCCTACGTAGCTACTCTTTTAGAAGCATTAGGTTTAGGTCATCTAATTAACATCACTCCACCACCAAACACGGGTAAATCATGTAGACTTTGATGTTCATCCTCTAGGGTAGGCAAATAGGGATGTCAAATTCATATTCGAGATAAACCAAATGCCGGCGACAGATCCGAGATCACACGCCGAGGTGATCCAGCCTTACATTTACAAGTATGGGTTTATAACAACTATGTAAAGCATGCAATGGTTGACGATGGGGTGGCAGTTAACATAGTCCCCTTCTCTTTCCTCCAAAGGCTAGGGTATGGAGAAACCAATTGTTCCACAACCTCGAAATACAATAAGGGGCTATAATAGTCTTAAAGCCACCTCGATTGGAAGTATAATATTACCGGTCACCTTAGGAACCAAAACCATCTTGACTGAGTTTTATATTATAGATCGGGAAACTAATTATAATATGATCCTCGACCGATCATGGATACACCGCATGAAGGCAATCCCTTCTACACTATTTCAAGTAAGGTTTTTACATTTAGGAAAGATATTCGTAAAGGTGATCTAAAACCATTTGATATACACCTAGCTGACTTAAAGAAAAGACCAGGCGTACACTCGGAGTTTGAACTCCCAACAAATCAACTTAATAAACCTACCGATGCAAAAACAAATGAAAAGTTGGTACCTACAACAGATCTTGAAACTATGAGCCTAGCCAAAGCAACCCCAACCCCCAAAGATGAGGCTAAAACTGTAGAAGTAGTATCATTAGGAACTACTGCAAAGATCGTTGAATTGCTAGAAAATGATCTACCAATATTATTACCATTCGATTCAGTAGGCATAGGATATTCCCTAGGCATTGGCTCTCTTCCAGCAGAGGATCTCTGTATAGTGGAAGTAGAATATACAAACACAACAGATATCCCACCGTCCATATTCCCAGCTAAATAATGGACACTCCATTTTGATGGAGCTAGATGCCATTACGGAGTGGGGCGGAGTGTAATATTTACTTCCCTAAAGGAAAAGTCTTACCTTTTGCCTTTAAACTAAATTTTGAGTGCACAAACAATGGCGCTAAGTACAAAGCCCTCCTCCTTGGCCTCATCTTAACTAAGAGAATTGGTGTTGATGACATCAGAGTCTTAGGAGACTTGCAATTAGTAGCAAACCAAGTCTCTGAGGTATATGAAACCAAAGTGAGCACTTACAACTTTACAAAAAAGTGTATTAGATTTAAGCAAGGAGTTTGACTTCATATCAATTGAAGCAATCCCGCATGAGAAAAAAATCTTCTCGCCATTTCAATAGCAACTTCAGCATCACGTTTTACTCCAAGCAGTGAGTTAGAGGATACCCGTTTCATGGTATCCCTTCACAATGAACCATTGATAAAAACAATGACAAATTCTCTTTTAAACGGAAATGAATCCACTATCCTAGACCATGTTAATAGTGATATGGAAATTGTGGTTTACTTAAATGCCTATGTGGCACTACATCTCTCCTATCATATGATAGATTTGTCCTTAATCCCACATTCGTCTTCCTACTTCGGAAATCCCATGGTGGATCTTCCCTCACAAATGGAACCTAGCATATGCACAGTAGAAAATGGGGATGATTTGGATTTACCTCCAGCACCACCTAAGTTTGAAGAGGGTAATGCCTCTTTGATCGAAGAAACAATTGATATTAACATCGGAATGAAAGACGAACCAAGGATATTGAAACTAGGGTCCTCGTTAACCCCAGAGGAAGTAGAAATACACACTCGGATCCTCAAAGAACATCAGAAGGCGTTTGCATTTAATTATAAGTAAATGACAGGAGTTACACCCCACATCGCAAAGGTACAACCTCGTCACTAAATTTGATGTAAATCTAATTAAACAAAAATCGAGACCCATGAAACCCAAGGTAGCTCTCATGGTAAAAGAGGAGGTAATAAAACTCCTCTAAGTAGGATTCATCAAGCATTCGATTACTCCCAATGGGTATTTAACATCATTCCCATTCTCAAGAAGAATGGAAAGATACACATCTGCGCATAGATTTTCGAGACATCAACAAAGCATGTCCTAAAGACGACTTCCCGTTGCCATCCATTGATGTCATTATTGATGCAAACACCTGGTTTGAACTTTTGTCTCTCATGGATGGATTCTCGGGATATAATCAAATTAAAATATCTGAACAAGATCAAGCTAAAACCACATTTATAACTCCTTGGGAAACCTATTGCTACGCTGTTATGCCATTTGGTCTCAAGAATGCTGGTGCTACATATCAACGAGCTATGACATATATATTCCATGATCTAATTCATAAAATCATGGAATCTTATGTAGATGACTTGTTGGCTAAGGCCAAGAAGTGTTGTGACCATCCATAAGTACTCCGCACTATTCTCTCAAGGCTAATAGAATACGGAGTCACGCTAAATCCGAGAAAAATGCATCTTTGGTGTAACAGAGGGAAGCTCTAGGTTACATCAAATCGTCATGAGGATAGATGTTGACCCAACCAAAATTCAAAGCTATCCTCAAAATGGTTCCACCTTGGATGAATATGGAATCAGAGTCAACTCTCGGAAAGTTGGGTGCAATTTGAAGATTCATCCCGGACTTAAGTTTTGCCATACATCCAATCAACAATTTACTCAAGAAAGATTATAGCATTGATTGGACTAAAGACTGCAATGAAGCTTTTGATGTAGTTAAGCATTTCCTGTTATCACCACCTACGCTAATGCCACCTAAGCTAGATTGCCCATTAATTTTATACTCACGAGCTACCAATGTCTCGCTAGCCTACATGCTGGCTCAAGAAGACGATGACAAGAGAGAATGTGTGATTTATTTCATTAGCTGAACGTTGCTCGACTATGATACACGTTATACACAAGCAGAATGAGAACATCTCGCCATAGTCTTTGCAACCAAATGCCTAAGACATTATATGCTAAATCAAGAAACAAGGGTCATGGTAAAAACAAACCATTTACGAACTTTCCTCACACAAGGGTCCTTATCTAAGAAGGTTGGACGTTTTATAACCTTAATGGGAGAATTCAAATTAACATTTGTAAATCAGAAGTCAGTTAAAGGACAAATCATTGCAGATTGGTTAGGTGATAACCATTAGATGGAGGCGATCTAGTAGATTTAGATTTTCCAGATGAGTGCGTATACTACATCGAAACCCAACCCTCTATCTTTGAGTGTCCCCTGTACACATCTTGATATCATTAATTATATCATGGACCATACGTATCTAGAAGGAGCTATGTTGTATATATCTTCCCCCCGGGTAGATATAGACAAGCGGAAGAATATGGAAACCAAAGAAATTCAAACCTCAGCCCATGGCGCACAAAAGGGGCGCATGACAATGAGTGTCGACAGCAAAATGGATGCGCCCATGGCGCACAAAAGGGGCGCATGACAATGAGTGTCGACAGCAAAATGGATGCGCCCATGGCGCACAAAAGGGGCGCACGACAATGAGTGTCGACAGCAAAATGGATGCGCCCATGGCGCACAAAAGGGGCGCACGACAATGAGTGTCGACAGCAAAATGGATGCGCCCATGGCGCAGAAGAGGCGCACAGAAATGAGTGTCGACATAAGAAAGAATGCGCCCATGGCGCACAGAAGAGGCGCACAGAAATGAGTGTCGACATAAGAAAGAATGCGCCCATGGCGCACAGAAGTGGCGCATGACAATGAGTGTCAACGGGAAAAGTTTCTCCTTGGCACACGTAAGAAGATGTCGACACACACACGGATGCGCCTATGGCGCACCTTCAGGAGGCGCAACATTCTGAGTGCTGACAGGAAGCAGACCCTGACCCAGATATTCAGATGGCCATAACTTTTGACTGGGAGCTCCGATTCACACAAGGTTGGACTTTTCGGAAAGCCTACGGCATCCTCTACCTAACTACGACTGGATATCTTTAATTGGGTGGGAAAAAGTTCTTAAAAATGCAAAATACAGTTTGCCACTTTTGGGGTTTGATATGGTCCTCACCTACCACCATAATGAGATGAATTAAATACAACCTGAGGTGGTTGGGGTAGATTTGGACTTTCTCTCTCTTCTCTCTCTCATTCTTCCTATAAATTGTAAGGAGGGGCTTCTTTCTAAAGGTTGGACATTCTTGTTTTGGCCCCTCCCTTCTTCTCTTTGGCAGGTAGAGTTGTGGAGCTCAAACCTCCCCTCCGAAACCTGTAATGCACCTTTGCTCTCGGGCATTTTTTTGATGTATTGTATCAGACAACCTTGAGCAAATAAATGCATGACTGTGGATGTTTCTCAACCCTCTATGTGTTTCATTTTGCATCCTCCTGATCTTTCACTGTGAATATGTTTATCTATGCATGATTTTGCATTGCATTTCTGTGGTCTGTGTTTAATTGGCAAAACGTATGTTCTTCATTCCTGCATCACCTCCTTATCTTAGGTTTATTTTTATGCATTTTCTCTCCTGTCTCCTTGGTCGGTAGTTAGATTTAGGTTTTTGGGTAAACCTCGCATTTTATTGGTGCATCGAACAGAGGAATAGGAACCGGCCTTCATCCGGAGAGCTTTTCCGATTTCGCAAGGTCCCACACTTGGGAAAAGCTCCATGTTGTGTAATCGCACTGAGATTCTCAACCCATCGAGTTGCAGAGTCCCAGGGGTGCTGTGATTCGACACCAACAGTTTTGGCATGCCCGGTGGGACCAAGAGGTCATTCCATAGATTTGAAGGAGTTTTCATGAAATTCGGACCAAAAAATTGCAGGTTTTACAATTCCAGATTTTTCACCTTCCAGGCTGAACTTTGAAATTGATTTTCAAGGACTTAACTTGCTCGAAACAAGTCAAAATTTCATCAGTTGATAGATCGGGGGGTAATCTTCAAAAGGGTTTTGGTGTGTAACTTGGCAAAATCTAGTCTTTTGAGGCTTGTTCTCTAACACATTTGGCGACTCGAAGGGATAGAATTCGGTGGTGTAAGAAGACAAGCAAGTTTCCTAGGCACATGAGAAGAATTCGAACCAGGTCCAATACTCAAGAAGAAGGGCTATTTTTCCACTTGCAACTATCACCAGGTAGAGGAAGGAGAGGAAGAAGACCACAAAGATCACCATCTCCGCCTAACAGGACTTTGTCTACACCTCCACCTGGTAGGCCTTTTCTCGCATCAACCAGGGTTCTTAGGCCAATCATAATGGCGCATCTACCACCGAATCCCTTTGTCAATTTCACGGGCAGTAGTCCACTTGCCCTAAATGCTCAGAATCAAATTCCAGTTGCAGCGCTAAAGAATATCCCCTACTTCACAGGTGAAAATCATACTACTCCTATTGATCACATCCAGGATATTGCTAATGTATGCGCGATCCACGAAATAAATGCAATGGATATTGCAGTCAAGTTGTTAGCTTCATCTTTCAAAGGCAAGGCCTTACAATGGTTTAGGAGCCTAGCAGCAGGGTCTATTACAAATTGGAACCAGCTTTGTTCAGCTCTTTGTAGCCAATTCGGGGAGAGGGCGGACAATTTGTCCTTATTGGAACAACTGACAACAATCAAAAGGGCTCCTAACGAACAAATGGCAGATTTCAACTTCAGGTTCCAACGGACATGGGACAGGATCCCAATAACTGTCAGGCCAACTGCCGAAGGAGCATTCCTTTATTTCTTAAAGGCTATGAATTCAGACATAGCCATGATGATCCAATCAATGGGAGGGACAACGCTGCCAGGGGCCTATGACACAGCAATCAGAGCAGAGAACTGTTTAATCCAAGCTGGCAAGCTTGCACCAAGGCCGCCAATGCCTCTCTATCCAGATATGGGAAATCCTACAACCAGCCAAGCACCAGAGTTGAATCCCATTCCAACTCCTAGAAATCAAAGCAATAATGAGGCATCGACTTCTTCAAATAGTTCAAAGGAATTGCAAGAGGTCATGAAACAACTGCAGAACCTTGGAAATGAGCTTGTGACTATCAAAAGATACAGCAAGCTCAAAGTGCCAGACCGTATCAGCCTCAAGCACAGTACCAAGCTAGGCCCTCATACCAACAGAATAGACCACCACCACCTCAGGCTGCAAACCAAAGCCAAGGACAACCTCAAGCTGCCAGGCCATTTCGGCCGTATGATCCAAATGCAACGACATCCTCGAGAGCCTTGGTCCCGACACAAAATAACATGGCACAGGAGTACGACTGGTGTTACCCTTGCAATCTACCTCACAATCAGTCAGCATGTTTCAATGGTGCACTGAATCAGGCCTTGATGGTGCAAACCATTGGTGTGCCTCAAGAACCAAGCCAAGAAGGGAATCAGCAGCAAGAAACGCAACAAGAGGGACCTCCGACAGAAACCACATTGGCAAATTGGCAAACGGAAGACTTCTGTGGAGTTAACCAACAGCCTTTTCAAGGCGTGGCTGCCAACACACGGTCAAAGAAGAGAAGCATAGTAGAGGAACAACCACCCAATCCAGTTGTTCCTCAACCCGCTCTTACACAACAAGGGGCCAGCAGACCAAACGCAGCCCCAAATGCGCAAAACCAGACTAAGGTACCTGTTGCAGCAACACATGCACCCGTTCAAGCTCCAGAAAAGCTTGCACCAAGTAAGGGGCAGCAAAAGGACAGTTCATCCCCCTTCAACATCATCGATCAAATGAAGAAGACACATGTGAACATTTCCATGTGGGAATCACTGGCGATCCCAGGGCAACGAGATTTGTTGCAAGCTGCAATGGCTAATTGGTCTGCCACAAATGTATCAAACCAAGGACATGAGAAAGTTCTCACTAATGCAGTGCAACATGATGGGGGCCAGACAAGGAAAAATTTGAAGCCTCCACCATTCTATGTTTCATTGATTGTTGGAAACCACTTGGTACACAACTGCATGATAGATTCAGGAGCAAGTAGTTCAGTGATGCCAAAGCAAATAGCGGATCAACTGGGTCTGAAGTACGAGCCAGTGCTGAAAGGAGTAGTGCAACTAGATGGAACAGCAGTGGGAACAGTTGGGGTCATCAAGGGGTTAAGCCTAACACTACATTCATGTCCTAATGTTACAGTCTTGCAAGATGTGTCTGTAATTGACCTCCCGCCACTCTTTGCGTTGTGTCTATCAAGAGACTTCACTGCAAAAATTGGTGGATATTTATCTGCAGATTGGTCACACATGATTTTTAGGACAAGGTATGGAGCCAAAGCAACAATCAGGTCAGAACCAATTGCTAATTTCCATATTGAGCCTCATGTACCAAATCCTATCAATGCAAATTGCTCGGCTTTTGATTAGGAGGAGTGTTCGAGTGATCTAGAAACAGGTACTAAGGTCGAGGGAATTCCTGATTTAACTTTGGATGAATGGGCAAACAAGAGTCATGAATTTGACCCATACAAGGAAATTGAAGAATCTGAATTGGGCGTGTATTGTATACATGAAGAAAATTCACCCATTCCCGACATCATTCAACCCGAACTATAACACCCGAACCTGTTGTTACTTTCTCCTGGACATACAAGTGTTGATATGTGATTTCTGGTATAAGGATGTGTTCCTCGATTTAGAAATCATGCTTGATATGTATTGTAATTTCCTTGCAGATTGCAGATCTTGACTGAGTCAGAATATGATTAGACTCTTTTATTTATTCCATTTTGTGTCTGAATATTAATCTGATCACGGAATGAATTATAGAGACATTCATCTATAATATCTAGTCTTGGATCAGTGGAATTGATCCAAGTAATGCTTTAAGTTTGTTTGTGATGAATTAGATCACAGACCTTGAACAGGTTGCAAGGTATGGAAGCATTGATTAAGCTGGTCAGGAGTATGACTCAGGCTGATCTTGGTAAATGAATCGGTTCCCGATATCGAAGTATATCTGGAAGGTCTCGGACGTGGACCAAGTAATAATTCTGCCATGTATATTCCTGTAGCCTAACGGCTGTATAGGAGTGAATCCTGTTCGGAGATGCATGATTTTAGGTCTTTTCTTGGCATATAAAATGTTATACCTAACTGGAATTATTAACGGTTAGTAACCTAAAACTAAAACCTAACCTAGGGGTTAGATTAGTGTTAATCTAACCTAGACCTAGGCTATGTGTTAATATCCTAAGTTAGTATCTATGTGTAAATTGGTTAGTATGGGTATTACCCTAAATTCTAACCTAAGATACTAACCTAACTAATGAGGAGATTATGAAGGGGCCTATGGAGGGGTGCGAACCATGGGCGGCGTTTTCTATGGCAATTAATGCTTGGGATAAGGATGAGGGACAGGTCATGGCGGAGGCTTAAGCGACGGCTAACCTGTTCTGACGTGGCAATTCGCTAAGTTTGGAAATGGGCTTGAATTTTCATTGGACTGTCGCCAATTCTGGCGGTCGGTGGAAGATGAGTTTAAGCGGGAAAGTTGGTTTAATGGCATTCAATATTCTCGGAAGTCGAGCTCGGAACTCGCGAGAAGGCATGCAAACGGAAATTTGGGGGTTTGTTTGGCTTGTCGCGATTTTCGGTCTTCTCTCTCTCTCTCTGCTTGTTTACTGGTTCTTCGCACTTTTCGCTTCTCTTTGAGTGCATGGCAAGTATGAACCGCTATAGCTCTTTTCTCTCGTCATGGAGGATATATATGTGATGGAGACAAAGACAAAATTTTGTTGGTCGCTTTATCGTGGAAAAAGAAAAGGAAGCTTGAGCTCTTCCCGTGGTCCTGCTTTGGAAATTTGATCAAAAATCCGGGCATGTTAGGCCCTAACCTTTAAATAGCTTTACTGTCTTTCAAGTGATTTCATTAGAACAACTCTGTTCAAATGGTTTGAGAAAATAGATGATTTTCTATGGAGATCTTGTTTGATTTTTGGTACTGTATCTCTTCTGGTTCGATTTTTCAATTTTCCTCTTGATGGGTGTTTATTAAAATCGAATTGTGGCTCTATTCCTTTGTGTATTCTTTCTGGTTTAAATATGTGAGATATTTATATGTAAAGAGCATGAAAGCTCGGCCTGTTTGGCGTGAGCCCATAGGATATACCTGTGTTGCTTATAGACCACTGTATGTTGTTGATTTGTGGTCGCTGTTTCTTGTTGTGGAAACTGTATGGAAGGATTCTGTTAGATACTGTATGTTTGATCAGTTCTACTGCTCCTTTGGAAACTCTGTCGTGGTTTTTGTTGACAGTGACTAATGGTACTTTTTGGGTTTCATTTGTCTTCTAATTTTTGCTGGGAACAGGTAAACTGTTGTATTACCGTAGTCTATACGACCCAGTGGAAGTTGTTCTTCCTTGTTATTGTAGTAACGGGATTATTTGTTGACTGCATACATTATTGATACATCTATAATTTATTTGAACGACTCAAAGGAGTCCTTGATTGAATCGTATATTGCTACCCACCGTTGAGAATATGGATTCATCCTTGAGTTTTGTTATTTGATTTTCGTGGAAGCCTGGTAGAGGAAACAGGTCTTTTGGCCACTGTTATTTGTAATAAATAAAGGATATAGACTTCCTGGGTATGCATTTGCATTTCTTTGTGAAAGCTGTTCGAAAGTTTCGAAGCGGCTCAGTTGATTTCCTTGCTTGAAATGGGTATTTGATTTGCTTACACTTGTTTCATTCTGAATGTTTGCCATGGATGGTATAGAAGGATTTATCAACTAATTCCATCTTATACTGTTGTTGGGTTCTGCGATTATGGGCGTAAACCCGTTAACAGTATGTAATGTGTATTTATAGATTTATAATGGTTGTATTCTGAACGACTCTGAGGAGACGATTCAATGATTTATATTTCTATTTGGGCCGCTGTTCAAGTTGAATATGTTTAAATAGTTGGTGAATGATAAACCAGTGGTTGGAAGGAATGACATGTACTAAGACCTCTGTTATTTTCTGGAATTACTTTTGTGTTGCATTGATTTTGTGGTACAGATTCTTTAGGAGAATATTTAGGTCTTCAATCTGTGCAAAATTGTGTAAAAGATGGGCAAGGTACAGCCGGTTTTCTTGTTTTGAATTCGGTAATCGGATTTGCTTGCCTGATGTTTAAATAAGCTCCATTGTTGGGCTCGGATGTAATCGTATGCAATTATTTGTTTTATTGTTGTTCGGATTCATATGAACTTTTGGAAGGTATCTTGTATTGCTTGAACCTTATTGAATCTGATTTACGGGACACTGTCGTTTTGTCACTGTTCCTTGAGTATGGTTGAATATTTCGTGTTCTGGCCCTGTTGGGGTGAGTCGCGAGTACCACACCTTAGACTTGCATGCGCCAAGGTAAGAATAGATATGCAATGTTCCTTTCCGTTTAATCAGTCCGATTTAGACTGAGCAAGAATAGATATGCTATGTTCCTTTCCGTTTATTCAGTCCGTTTTTGACTGAGCATGTTTCGGAAATACTGTGTGGACGTCATGGCATAGTCTTTAGGAAACCTCAGATTGCTTGATGCAATGAAGTTTGTTGTAAAACAGCAATCTTGCTTGCGGCTTGTCTAACTTGTTCATTTATATACTGGTTGAATGTTTTCATATGTGAAGACGGTTCAGTAATGAACTTATGTGAAAGGAAGTATGAATGGTTTGGTTCTTTCTCTTCCTTTATTTAATATTTGTTGATATTTGTCTAACAGTGGGAAATTGTTTTGTAACATATTGGTGGAATCCCGAATTGTTATGTTATTCCCTTTTTGGAAGAATGAAACAATCTGACCAATGTTGTGATTTTGGATTCAATGATTGTTTGTGTACATTCGTTCCTTGTTTCTTAATATTTGATGAAATATTAGAAAGTGATTAAGACTATTTTGTAACAATGACAGAGTTACATATTTGTAATCATTTTGTATTACAAGGGCATAGTCTGAGTATGTTTACTTATGTGAATATCTGATCTCATTTAAACAGGGTGTTTAATGAAAACAATTGATGGATTGCAATTGTTTTAAAAGTTAGTGCTTATCATGCTCAGTTCATTGAACTGACTCATGTTGACTATTTTTGCAGATGGTTGCCGTAAGAGGTAAAAGCAATGCAGATCTGACAGGCTGATCAGATTGTTTATTTGATTTGTTATGAATTACAGCTTGATTTTATAGATGTACTATATGTGAAAAGATGTTTCTTTTCCGTTAGCATTGTATCAAGTATGCTGTTGCATAAAATGTAATTGTATAGTTTTGAAAGGAATGGAAATAAGTGTTTGAAACTTATGTGTTGTATTCTATTTCTGAAAGTTGACCTTCTTCGGTTTATGTAACGAAGGGGCATTGTTATCATTGTATAATATGGATGCTTTTGTGATTGACAATGAAAGCTTGCAAGGAAATGAGATTGAACTCTTATGAGTGTTTAGTAGTTCTAATTTGTTCTAGCAAAAGCAATATTGGATTTAAATAATTGTCTTTCTAGAAGTTAGGTTAAAAATGAGCCTAAAGAGAACGCTAAACAAGCTGGATTGAATTACTAATCCCTAGTCCTAAGTATAACAGGACAATATTAAATTGGATTCTTAATCATTTATATCTTTATACCAAAAAGTATGATATAAATTCAGTTAAGAGAACTGATATACAATCAAATGGAGTTCAGTTGGCAATCTCAAGCAAAGGTTATGAGATATTGTCCGATTCTGTTGCTTTAGAATCAGGTGTATTCTAATGACTCCTTGATGAAGAACTTGACCTTAATATCTCTACCAAGTAATGGGTTTTATAGAGGAGGGTCGTCTTAAGACGAAGAATCCAGGGATCGGAAAGGCTAAACCTTAGGGAAAAGTCTTTAAAGTAATTTAAACTCAAGTGCGTAACGCTTGTTACTGAGTAGATCTTTTCGAGGCGGATTTAAAGGTTGACGACATAAGTCAACTGCAGAGTTGTACCTCCGAGAAGATTAGGATCTTCTCGAAGTTACAACAATGCAGATGACTTATGGCGACACCCTTTGCATTGATCGCTAAGATTTACACTTGATTTCACACGAGTTACCCTGGGACCGATTAAGAACGTGGTCATGTTATAAGGCTGCCTAGGAGATTCGGGGTATCATGACACACTGGTTGAACTGCAAGGTTGAACCAGTATGTCATCATATCCCTAATCCTCGTGGGCATCCATATAACATTATCACCTTGTTAATCTGCTTCCGAGTGATTCAGTTGTGCAAGGAAGGACTGACAGTAGTCAGTATAAGACATTCTATATAACATATGAATGGGGTGAAGGACGTATTCCAGATTGACGAGTATGCCGTTAAGGAATACGAGACATGAACAGTATGTTTCAAATCTTTGGCCAAAGTATCGCAAGCTGCTGATTGCGTTGTCCTAATTCACCTAGTCTAAGGGATGAGATGCCGATGAATAATAGTAACAATTATTCAGTTAGATTCCTCGACAGAGAGCATTCGAATCCCATATTAGGAAGAGAACCGCAAGAGTAATGTGTTAAATAAAAACACCGACTCTTATTACTCATGAATAGATCGGTAGATTACCGAGTCATGGAATGAATAGATCGGAGGTACTCCGAGTCATTACAGCTGCATATGGTTGTCTGTTATATGAATAGTTATTTGAATTGTGAGTTCTAAATTATGTATTTAGAACCAGGATGCAATTAAAAAAAAAAAAAAATTCACTTGTTCTAAAGTATAAAATGAGGATGTTACATCTTGGTATCGAGCAAGGTTGCAGCTCTTGGACCTATTGAGTCCATAATCGATAAAAACCTGAATTTTCTTGTAAGAAAATGGTTAGAACAAGGGGAACGTTGCGAGTAATGCTCCACGAAGGAGGAGCGGAAACAAACCGAAACTTGATGAGATCCTTGCTGCCTGTTGGACACAAGAGATCGCTTATTGCTGCACTTGAACAGCGGTGATGGGAAATGAGGAGGATGAAGAAGGCGATAATAATAATCAGCAATCTCACGAGGACAACCCGACACGGGTGTTGATGTTAATGCTTTGAAATGCACTGTCCAACCAGAAAACAAAAAGGCCGATTGGCAGTGTAACTCACTAATGATATAAAAGGATAAGTCCACCTAAGTATGATGGCACCACACTAGGAGATGGGCCGAGAAGCGGCTCAGTGAAATGGAGAAGTACTTTGCAATAAGGAACTTCTCGAGGAAACCAAAGCTATTTGGGAGCCTATTAGCTTTCTCACGAAGCGTCTTCGTGGTGGGATAGCCAGAAAATGAGCTAAACATTGATGAGACCAATGTTACTTGGGATCAATTTAAAGGCTATTTTAGGCAACGTTGGCTACCACAACTTTTCTATGATCGAAAATGACAGAATTTTAGAACTTAGCTCAAGGAAGCTAACGGTGAATCGAATACGGGAGCGGTTTACAAAACTCCTCAAGTATGTACCGCAGATCAAACCGACGAAAAGTTCGGGATACGGAAATTCATCATGGGATTGAATCCATGTGATAGGGGAGAGGTCGATGTTCACGGTCAACCACTATGGAAGGAGTTGTTGAAAAGGCCATAAGGCAAGAACAGAATTAAAGGCTATTTACTCGCTCATAAGGAGGAAGTGCGGAAGAAGACCGCTAAACCTTCTTCAACCTCTCTCGCACCTTAAAAGGACCGTGGAAAAAGTTTGGAAACAAGAGTAAGTTTCGAGAAAACAACAAGAAAGCAGCAAGTAAATAAGCTCCGCTTTGAAATGTAAGGGATAATTTTGTTAAAAATTATAACAATGAAGGCGTAAGCCCTATGGAGGTCAGCGTGTGACAATTACAAGGTGGAGGAAATCTTGAGCCTAAGAAGGGACCCGTAGGAGGCTGCTACATTGTGGCAAGGACCACTATGCGAATCAATGTCCTTTGAAGAAGGATGATCATAATCAGTGAGCATAAGATACATGCCTTGCAGAGAGCAAGCAAGTCGAAAAGCAAGTAACACCTATAGAAGTTAGGGTAAGTTATTCGGCATACACCTGTCACTATTCTTTTTGATACAGGAGCTATTGAATGTTTTATTTCTAATAAACTTGATTCTAAACTTAAAAGAAAAGTCTCAGGAAAATGGATAAATCTTGGGTGTAGAGTATGGTAATAATTCTTGTTCATACGGTGAGTATGTGTCTCTTTGGAGCAAATTCTTGATTTACCTAATTTCTCCACGGAAGTTGATCTCTATGTTACACCTTTGGGATCGTATGACATTGTTATTGGTGTCAATTGGTTAGTGACCATAAAGCAAAGGCAGATTGCTATGAAAAGAACATAAAATGTTTAGATGATCAATTTGGAATCAGCAGAGATTCAAGGTGTGAAACGAGAAATTTCAGTTAGAAAAGCTGTCGGCCATGCAACGGCTTAAAAAGGCTAAAAATAAAGGATGTACCCTTTATGCGGTAAAGATATCTGAATCTCCTGAAGAAGATGATGAATTCATGGAACAATTTCCCTCTGCTACAAGGTTTCAGGGATGTTTTTCCTGAGGAATTACCAGGGTTACCACCCAAGAGAGAATTTGATTTTTCCATTGAAATCAAGCCTGGGACGGAACCTATTTCCAAGGCGCCTTATCGGATGACTACTACTGAGTTAGTCGAGCTTAAGGCACAGTTACAAGAACTTTTGTCTAAAGGATTGATTAGACCAAGTGTTTCACCTTGGGGAGCACCTGTGATATTTGTGAAAAAGAAGGATGGAACACTAAGGCTGTGTATTGATTATCGGATGTTGAACAAAGCAACAGTCAAGAACCGATATCCACTTCCTAGGATCGATGATCTGTTTGATCAGATGCGTGGAGCAGCGGTTTATTCTAAGATAGACCTTCGATCCAAGTTATCATCGATTAAGGATTAAAGAGGAAGATATTCATAAACAGCTTTCGAACAAGGTACTGGACATTATGAATTTACGTTCTACCCTTTGGGTTAACTAATGCACCCAAGCCTTTATGAATTTAATGAACAATATTTTTCAAGAATACGGACAAGTTTGTACTTGTATTCTTGGGACGATATTCTCATTTATTCTAAAAGTGTTGAGGAGCACAATGAGCATCCGAAGATAGTTTTGGGAATTTTGAGAAAGAGAAAGTTGTATGGTAAGTTATCCAAATGTTCTTTCTTTGATTCGAAGTTCACTATTTGGGTCATGTCATAAGTAAAGAAGGAATCGCTGTAGATCCTTCAAAAATAGTGGCAATAATCGAATGGCTCTGCGCTTAAAGAATGTACATGAAGTAAGAAGCTTCATGGGTCTACTGCAGTTATTATAGAAAATTTGTAAAGGATTTTTCTAAGGTAGTGCACCAATAACTTCATTAAAAAGAAGGATAAGAAATTCATGTGGAATGACAAGTGCGAAGCGGCTTTCAAAAGTCGAAAGACCCGGTTGACTTCTGCACCTATATCGGCCGTATGACTGCAGGACCCTAATGGGAATTTCTTCGTTGTAACGGATGCTTCCTGGGAAGGCCTTGGAGGTGTTTTGTTACAAAATGATCGAGGTCATAGCTATGAAAGTAGAAAACTTAAGTTACATGAGCTGAATTATGCCCTCATGATTTGGAACTCACGCCATTGTTCATGCGCTTCAAGTCCTGGAGACACTATTTACTTGGAAAATCTTTTGAGTTGAAAATCCATCACTTGGGACTGAAATATATTTTACTCACCCAATCTGAATGCCAGACAAAGAAGGTGGTTAGAACTTTTATCACAATATGACTTTGATATTAGCTATATCAAAGGGAAGGAGAATAGAGTAATTGATGCTCTAAGTCGTAGGAGGCACATTTCGCTCTTATAACATTAAGAACTCGGTTTAAAGACGAGGTAAAAGTGCCTCGAGAATCGATGCATATTTTCAAAGCAAGTAAAAGCGGGCTTCTCGCCTACGAGAACCTAAAGATAAAAGGTATGAAGGTTTTCATTTTGATAATGAAGGAATCTTGTGTTATGAAAATAGGATATATGTACTGTGGTGGCCAATGATTTGAGAAAGATGTTGTTAGTTGAATTTCATAATTCACCTTTCTCTGGACACCTGTGTATTACAAAAATGCTTAGCGATATGAAACAACAATACTTACGGAAAGGTATGAAAAAGGATGTGATTAATTTTGTGACTCATTGTCCTGGAATGTCACCGGGTGAAGGCGAACATATGCACCCCTGTGTTTGGATCAAGTTATATCCTCATAGCATACCGCAAATACAAATGGCAAGTAATAACCATGGATTTTGTACAAGGACTACTATGTCCAGGAATAAGCATGATGTTATCACGGTAGTTGTAGATAAATCGACTAAGGTAGCTCATTTCATCGCTTGGAAATCTAAAGGATGATTCACCGGTCTGGCCAAGAGGTTCGTACCTAATTTTTCAGATCGCATGGTGTACCGTAACTGATTATATCGGCGTGGATCCTAGAATGACGTCAAGGTTTTGGCAAACGCTTAACGCAGCCCTAGGAACAAAACTAAAATTCAGTTCTCGCATATCATCGAGAAACGGATGGGCAACCGAGAGGGTAAATCAAGTGTTGGAGGACATGTTGCGTAATGTATCGTGCATGGATCAACAATATAAATGGGAAGAGTATCTTCCATTAGTTGAGTTCGCATACAAACAACACTTATCACTCATCTCTAAGATGGCACCATTTGAAGCACTTTATGGAAGAAAGTGCAGTAACCCCCTATAAGTTGGGACAGGTGTTGAGGATAGAGTGGTAATTGGACTAGAGATTCTCATAGAAATGGAACAACAAGTTGAGCTGATTCGTGAACGATTAAAGGAAGCACGATGATAGGCAGAAGAGCTATGCCGACCTTAAGCGGGTTGATAGAAAGTTTGAGCTTGGTGATAAGGTTTTTCTATGTGTTAAACCAAGAAAGAGTTCTATAACTTTTGCAAGGCTACCAAGTTGTCACCACGATTTGTGGGACCTTTCAAATTGTATGAAATAATCAATCTCGTAGCTTATCGTTTAGCATTGCCACTGCTTTATCTCGCATGCATGATGTTTTCCATATTTCTTTGCTTAAGAAATATGTTTCCGAATCTGTCACATGTTTTAAATTGGAATTCCTTGCAGGTCCAGACCGGGAATAATCGTGGTTAAACCCACATGAGTCTTGGAAACTCATGCCAATTGTATTTAAGAAATCGTGATATACAACAATGTAAGGTCCAGTGGGACCAGATTTAATGAAGAAAGTGCAACTTGGGAAAATATGGAAGAGATGAAAATTGCTTTTCCTTCTCTTTTTTGCAATGAATGAAAAGCTGTTGACAAAAATATACTTTTATGAACTGATTGTTTTTAAGTATTTATGAAAGCCAGATTAAGCGTAGACTTTATTCGAGTTGAATAAATGTGTGTTGTGACATTGATTTGGAACTATTTATTATGGAAGTAGTCACATTGTTTGTGAACTAATAAATTGATTGACTGAAGAGTTAATTTAATATGTAATTCATCGGAGACGATGAATCTTTTTAGGAGGGAAGCATGTAACACCACGAATCTATTGTTACTTTTCTCCTGACATACAAGTGTTGATATGTGATTTCTCGTATAAGGATGTGTTCCTCGATTTAGAAATCATGCTTGATATGTATTGTAATTTCTTGCAGATTGCAGATCTTGATTGAGTGAATATGATTAGACTCTTTTATTTATTCCATTTTGTGTCCGAATATTAATCGATCACGGAATGAATTATAGAAGACATTCATCTATAATATCTAGTCTTGGATCGGTGGAATTGATCCAAGTAATGCTTTAAGTTTGTTTGTGATGAATTAGATCACGGACCTTAACAGCAGGTTAAGGTATGGAAGCATTGATTAAGTCGGTCGGAGTATGACTCAGCCGATCTTGAGTAATGAATCGGTTCCCGATATAGAAGTATATCGGAAGGTCTCGGACGTGGACCAAGTAATAATTCTGCCATGTATATTCTCAGTAGCCCTCCAACTTGGTGTCAGATAGGAGTGAATCCTGTTCGGAGATGCATGATTTTAGGTCTTTTTTGGCGCATATAAAATGTTATACCTAATCGAATTATTAACGGTTAGTAACCTAAAACTAAAACCTAACCTAGGGGTTAGATTAGTGTTAATCTAACCTAGACCTAGGCTATGTGTTAATATCCTAAGTTAGTATCTATGTGTAAATTGGTTAGTATGGGTATTACCTAAATTCTAACCTAAGATACTAACCTAACTAATGAGGAGATTATGAAGGGGCCTATGGAGGGGTGCGAACCATGGGCGGCATTTTCTATGGCAATTAATGCTTGGGATAAGGATGAGGGACGAGGTCATGGCGGAGGCTTAAGCGGACGGCTAACACGTTCGACGTGGTAATTCGCTAAGTTTGGAAATGGGCTTGAATTTTCATTGAATCTGCCGTCACCCGGTGGTCGTGGAAGATGAGTTTAAGCGGAAAGTTGGTTTAATGGAATTCAATATTCTCGGAAGTCAGGCTCTAACTCGCGAGGAGGCATGCAAACGGAAATTTGGGGTTTGTTTGGCTTGTCGCGATTTTCGGTCTTCTCTCTCTCTCTACTTGTTTATCGGTTCTTTTTGATTCTCTTTGAGTTCGCATGGCAAGAGTATGAATCTGCTATAGCTCTTTTCTCTCATCATGGAGGATATATATGTGATGGAGACAAGAAAATTTTGGGTCGCTTTATCATGGAAAAGAAAAGGAAGTTTGAGCTCTTCCCGTGGTCTCTGCGGAAATTTGATCAAAAATCCAGTATGTTAGGCCCTAACCTTTAAATAGCTTGTTGTCTTTCAAGTGATTTCATTAGAACAACTCTATTCAAATGGTTTGAGAAAATAGATGATTTTCTAT